>MU699579.1:2180-22761 GCA_026770625.1 Nicotiana glauca | reverse complement strand
AAATCCTATAAAATCCAACCAAAATCATGTTGTAACTAGTAATTGAGAAGTGAAATCTCCATGAAAACACACTTAAAAACTCACCTTTGGTGTGCAATTTGATGCCTTGGTCGATTTGGGGTGTGGAGAAACCCTTAAGCTTGAGAGATATCTCAACTTCTCTTATTTCCGGTCTTTAGGGGTATTTAGAAGCCTTCCACTAGCACTGCAGCGCACCTGTCCAAAGGCAGAATGCTTCGTAATATGCGCGTCCACTAGCGCTGCCGCGCACCTGGGCGCGCTAGTGACACATACCGAGGCCGTCTTCACATAGTTCCGATTTCGGACCATTACTCAACACTTTAGCTCTCATTTAGGGACTAAGTGTCCCAAAACACTCCGAATCCAAACACCGAACGTCCCGTCAAATCAAAATAGCATAAATAAACTTAGAGGAAGCAGTTAATAGGGGAACAGGGTGTAAATTCTAAAAATGACCGGCCGGATCGTTACAGTGGCAGCACAATTAGATCATATAGCACATTTATATTTCCATATGGTAATATTTAGTTTCTGACCGTGAACCAATTCTAATGGGGAGAATTTATCATAACTTGTTGGCTAGATGCGTACAAGTGCTGTTGTATATTAATAATACACCTCATACCAAATTTTTATTTGGGAGTTTTGTTCTCATAAACAATGGTTTAGCTATAATTGGAGGCATACAATTTCTTCTAAACTAACTTGGATTTAAACCAGCATTATCAAGATAAATTATCATAATATATATTCTGGAACTGTGCTCTAATAATTTGAGCAAACAACCTTGCAAAAACCAAAGTACAAGTTGATAACAAACGCACATATGACCATACAATAGGTGCATCTATTAAAATCATATAATAGTAAACGATCTACATGGCAGGTGACTGGGCCCATATATATATTACCTTCTATTCGTTCCAGAAATCAAGGGATTCAGTCCCAACCTTAACTGGTATATCATAAGAATAAGCAGCACAAGAGAATTCTTGAAGAATCTTCTATTTCTTCAATATATGCCAATGTGAATTCTCAATTAATTTTCGCATCAATCAAGCAGGATGGCCAATCGGTCATGCCATCTGATATTTATTTCAGTAAACATATAATTTACTATGGCATGTGATTCCATCATCATGCTTATATTGTGTAGTACAAATAGAAAAAAATCGGGTAACCTTTTATATTTACCCAGTATGATTATAGTAATATGAAGATATTCAATCTTCCTTTCATTTATAGTCTCAATATACCAACCACTTTGGCTAATATATTCGAAACTCAAAAATTCCTTTTGAGACTTACTACAGCATCAATGTCATGAACAATTTTATTTATCCGGATAATAATAAATTAGTTTTTTGTAGCTCTTAATTGATTTTGTAAACTTTTTTTTGTTCTCACCATCCATACGGTAAATGTCTCCTTCACGAAAAAAAATAAATTATCATAGTCATGGTCAATCATCATAAGCAAAATCAGTTTTTACTTTACTTTTGCCTTTAATAACGTTTTAGAAGGCATGGCTAAATATTTTTGGCATACTACATGTACATGACCAATGACATATTCATGTAACCAAATTGTAATATTTATTTTCTTTATTTCTCTCAAACCTCCCTTGGAGGTGAGTTATTGTATTTATCCAACCATGCATGAGCACATTCTTATGCGTAATTTTTATCACATATATATTTCAACATTTACTTTTAGGAATAAACCTGCATTTACAATGCTTATCACAAGTCACATTTTCAATGAAGGGACTATAATCATGTGAACGTGTCTCTTATTAATAGACCAAATTGATGCATATTCCTTCACCTTGAAAGGATCATTTTGAGAACCATTATTGTTCTCCGTTTTAAAATTATCATAATGATGACAACTATTATTTTGTCGCTTTCCATGCCCTCGTACATGCATACAGACATGAAAAATTATTTTTATTAGTCATAATTAGATCATAAATATGGTGCATTAGGACTCAAACCCAGTGCCTTACCCATATAAAGGCATGTAATGCTATAATGCATTGGGACTCGAACCCAACTCTTATCATCCTGTTGCACCAGGACTCAAAGCCGATGTCTTGCTCTCGTGGTACGTTGGGACTTGAACCCACTGTCTTACCCTCAGTTAAAAGTTTACTGGTACTTGCCCTCGAGCATTTAAAAATATACCATGTCGTTGTAAATTAAATTTCAATAATACATAAAATATTACTATTTCTTGCATTTAGTGGTCATCTAGTTGATGCATAACTGAAGCTTTAAAAGCATTATAAAAATTAGTAAAAAAAAATCATTTATCTCTCATAACTTACATGCATATTATATTCTAAATTATCTCATTCTTCAAAGTCCTTTAATTGACAATATTTTTAACATTAATAAAAAAATCAATACTGGAATGACTTAAGAAACTAAACATTAGAATTTGTAATGCAATAGAATGTACTAAGATTACTGTATACAAATAATGAAAAATGGGTTTGCAGAGATATAACAATTTTCTAATTTGCTCTAAAGTTAAATCTCAGTAAAAATACTGGCGAATTTCCATACCACAAGATGAAGTAGAAATTATACGATGCAACTTACTTGAAATATTATCCTTAGTACGATCAGAAATGTAGCAAATAAATGCATACCTTTCTGGTTCCTTATTTCAATGGACACAATTAACAAAAACATATTCTAACTAAACACTGCACATAAAGTTAATACAAAGATATGAAAGAGTAAAATGAGTTTAGATGGATACAAAACTTATGTCTGCATTATCGTCCAAGACATCTATCAATGTACTTGATCTCAATGTCTGCTTATGATTCACCTAATCTTCACGTAGAAGATCATGAAATAAGCAATTCGTATTAATAACGTGTTATGAAACTTAGCTCAAAGTAATAATATAAAATAAGAAGATAGACACCAATGTAGAGAAAAAGAGAAGAGAGAATCTATTTCTTCCATGTATTCAAGTGTATACAATGTGATGTCAAAACCCTCTATTTATAGGATGACATTGAGGTATACAAAGGATGTCATAAACATGGTATTAACTATTGAGATCATGGGGAGGTTATGGAGGTGTGGGGGTTACAACTATAATGGTGAGAAGTAGTGGGAGTTACCTACATAATGGAGAAGAGTAGAGGGAGTAACTTCTTTAGCAGTTATAGACATCCACTACAAAATAATACTCCCTCCAGTCCAAAATAAGTAATTTTTTGACTTTTTCTTGTGGTACAAAATAAATAATTTTTTCAGATTTCAAAAATGAATTAATTATTTTTTTCCTACATTGTCCTTGGAGTAAATAGTGTTGGAATATGTGCTAAGAATGTTTATGTGAGATAGTAAAGGTTAATATGGTCAATTTCATTGCTAATTAATGCTAAAAGATGAATTTCTTAGTCTGTGTAAAAATATCCACAAAATCACTTATTTTGGACTGGAGGGAGTATTTAATAACAGTGGAAATTTATTGAACACATTAATGATACTTGAGCAAACTTATCGAAATTGTCAGATTTGCTGTGGGGTCTCCCTTGCATTCAATAAGATTAATTAATATTCTTGATATCTTGTGATATGAAACAAAAGAGGCATATAACATCACACCCAAAAGAGCAAATTAATATCTCTAAAGGCAGCCAACTTTAGTTCTGGCTAGTTACTAATCAAGTTTCTACACATACTAACAAACCAAGTCCTTGCAAATAAGTACTAAACATGAACATTATACAACATTTTACAGCCAAACCTATATAAACATATTATAGACATATGTTTATATTTAATATATATTTATATTAAAGACTGCTCTCTCCTTCCACTTAATTTCCCACATTCTCTAATTAATCATAAGGAGATTAGCTAGCTACAATACTTAAAAGAGTGGTATACTTAAGGTATGCCAATGATGGGAAAGAAAGGGATATAATAGCTAGTTGGTGCAAGTCCCCACTCTTTTGGAACTGGTAGATCAATTGTCTTTGATGAACCAAACTTAGAGCATCTAGTGTAGAAATTTAAGGGCTTAGAGATGGTGTAGGAATTATCATCTTCTTGAGACTTGACAGCTATTGGGTCTGTGTCCTTTTTTGAAACAAATAGCTGCTTAGGACCTCCAAGAATTTTGGCATAGCAAATGTTTGCAGCTGTTGATGTTGGACTAATGTCAGAAGGAAGGTTTGACACAAAAGAGCCATCTTCTTCTGTTGTAGCCATGGCCAGTTTTTTCACCTGGCTACACTTCACTGAAACTTTAATTCCTGGCCAATTTTCAAAAGTATGGTGAAAAGATGATAAAAATTAAAATTTCCAAAACATAATTGCTTCTCTTTAATTAACTAAAAACAATACTGTTTTCTTGTTCAAAAATATACTCCCTCCGGTCCATAATAAGTGACTTTTTGTCCTTTAAGAAAATACTAACTCATAGAAAAAAAAGTTACTTTGACTAAATTATCCTTAACTAAATTTGCATATTGTTAACTTGATATAGGGATATGTAAATAAAGGCAAACTTTAAAAAAAAAAAATTAATTTCCGCTTAATCATATAAAAGAACATTTATTTTGAACCAAAATAAAAGAAGCCAAAATGTCACTTATGGGCCGGAGTATCATAATTTATCTGAATGGCAGTAGTTAATATTGCGTCGCATAACCAGCTCCAAAATAAAGTTAATAAAGGGGATTTTTTTCCTATCTATACCTTATTACTAAAAATGTGCATATTTTCATTATTACCCGTCATGTTTAAAAATGTGCTCCAAAATATTATTCCCATTTGAAGAATGACTCAAGAATATGCAAAGAAGATACAAATGCTACTAGCGCCACAAACAAGAAGCTCGAAATAGTAATGAATAAAACGAGATATATGCAACAAACCACTTCTAGGTTAACAGAAAACAACAGGGACATTGCAACAGGGAGTAGATTTGAAGCTGGAAGAATAGAAAAATATATTGGTGAAATGAAACTATCTAAGTTAAACATCTGCTTCCAAACACAAAAAAAATGTTGACTACCAAATTTTCTCCTAATCTACAAATTTTCTCTTTATCTACAAAATTTCTACAAATAAACTACAAATCAGTTTAAGTATTGTATAAAGTTGTATTGTTTTTAAGGGTATCTATAAAATTACTACATTTATGCTACAATTAAACTATAATCTATGTTGAAAAAAAATGTAGACTACAAAATTTTCTCTTCATCTACAAAAAAAACTACAAATAAACTACAAATCAGTTTAAGTATTGTATAAAGTTGTATTATTTTTAAGGGTATCTATAAAATTACTACATTTATACTACAATTAAACTACAATCTTATGTGAAAAAAAATGTTAACAACAAAATTTGCTCTTAATCTACAAAATTTCTACAAAAACTACAAATAAACTACAATTGCACCCACACTGTCACGCTTATATTGGGTCATATTTAAGTCTTTTCAAGTTAAACCAACACAAATACAAATTTTAAGCTACTAGCAAAAAATTGCACGAGATTGACTAGGATTAAAAAGAAGAGAAAATGAAGAAATTGTCGATGAGAAGCTTTAAACTCGAGGAGATCCAAATAGAAGGTGAATCAAGGGTTTAGGACTGAGATATTGATTTGCTGACTTCATCTTCTTTTTCAGATCTAGCTAGTGTTTTGATTTTGATTATTCTACATCTTGATGGTTACGGCCTTTTGAAGCTCGCCGGAGGAGGTTACAGAAGATTCATATGGCTACCACACAAATTCTCTGTATTTTTTGAGAAGAAAAAGGAATGGAGAAGAGAAAGAAATGGGAGGGGGAAAACGCAGATCTTGGGAATTAAGGGTATATGGACACCTTTAATTAAGGAGTAAAAAACTGTCAATTAATTATGGTATATAAATGGTAATTTGGTATGGTGAAATGTAATTAACTCAAACCTTAAACATTGAGGGTAATAAGGTTTCATTTGTGGTATAGGAAGGTAAAAATCCCTTAATAAAGCTAGATAACACCCTTAACCTAGTTAAAACATTTTTTTTTTATTCTCTTTAGAACAACTGCTATCGCAAGACTTTGATAAAATATTTATCCAGCGTTGGATCACTTCCATCTTAAAGTGGAAAAATGGCTTGTACTCATTCATAGACGAAAAACATTCTCCTATACAAATATCTCTAACTCTTATTCTAATCAACACTTACGAGCAAAGATAATCCCAAAAAATGATTAAATATTTCCTTAAACACAAATAAACTGCAATCTTTAAAGGATGAAAAGATAAGTGCAAACATCAATAGGCTCAAGTTATCTGCTCGATCGAATAGGAAAAGGAAATAAACCTGAGAGATCAGAATGCTGGTTGCAGTCTAGGCAAGTGACAAAACCTTTCAAGACATGGCAAGAAGAAAACTGAAGTGCGGCAACAGCCAAAGTGATGAATAGAGCAAATCCAAGATGATAATAAGATGGTTCCATTGAAGCTAGCTAGCTAGTATAAACTGTAATGGAACTAGGGTTTAATATACCTGTTGACAATAAAAATGAGGATGCAAAAACATTCTATAAATAGAGTAGCAACTAGTCCATGAGAAACAGTAAATGAAAGGGTCCCCAAATTAAAGCCTGAGTTGGTAGTTGGAATCACTTAACAAGTGCAGCCTCATAAATTCTCTTTATTACTAGTCTTTAATTTTGGAATTCAAACCGAACAACACTACATTTCCTCTACTTTCAACTTACTGTCCATAGTTGTATGTCTTGTATGGGTTTTGCACATGGTTTCAGAGATACACGTAATAATATCATAATAAGCTTAATCACAAAAGCTTTTACCTAACTACCGTGCCTTTATGTCTCTTAAACCTCTCACTTAATAATAATCCATTAATTGGAGTAGTACAATTATGAATTTGAAAAGAAAATAAATAAAAGTCACAAATGCTCCTTGTTTTTTCTTATAGATTTTCGAAGCAGGAATTGCTTTGACGATGTAAATACTCTAGTATCATGGCGAATTTGATGCCATTGAAGCTTGCTAGCTAGTTCAGATTTTAATGGATCCGTAGTATAACGGTAAAAACTTCTCGTACCATGTGGTTGATGCGTGATACATGTTTATACATTGTCTTCTGTCACTTAACCATAGTTCATTAATCAATATTTTGATCTCATTAAATCACTTAAGCATAATAAATTAAGATGGTTTCGTATAAACACCCGCAACAAGTAAATTTTTAATTACCATTATGTAATCATGGCATTGTGGGAAACCATGTAGCACTAGGGTACATTTATCTCTACTAGGTAAAGATAATCCGTTTCCACTCCATAAAACAGGAGAGAGAGAGAATGTGTTGATACGGTCTTATGGGACACAGCTTTTAGCACATTTATAGTAGTGCTAACATAATCAGTTTTATATTCCTTACGAATTGGGGGACAAAACACAAACAAGAAACTAGCAAAAAGATCTTGGATATGTGGGTACACATGCTATATGTTGTTTGAAAAAGAGAAGATGCCGTTCATCACAGAAATATACAATAACAACCCAATAAAATCTCATTAATAGGATTTGGGAAGGGTAGTGTGTACACAGACCTTACCCCTACCCCGAAGGAATAGAGAAGCTGTTTCTGGAAGTCCCTCGGCTCAAGAAAACAAAAAGACAAAAATACAACAATATTATTATCGCCACATCACATGAACATAATAGCAAAAATATCATGGATGCATGCTTCATTATTTGTTGTTTGAAGTCTCCGGCTTACGATAAACTGCAGATGGATAAATTCCCAATTCAACCACATAGGTGGTTGTTCTTGAACCTCTGTAATTAATTAGAGGGGAGTTAATTAGAACTTTATTTCATATCTGCAGATACGTACAATGAAATCTTGTATATACACATGGCAGTTGGTCTTTCTTTCCTCACCAACAGGACGCATTTACTCCGAAGCCACTAATTTTCTGAAAGGACATTTATCTATACTGCTTTTCTTCATCTAGATATCAGCTCATTAATGCTTGAACAGTGGTGGATGGATAGGGGTTAATTTTGCTGGCGGCATCCAACTAAGTGTCTATTTCACAAAAGTTACTATTCTATTTTTCATCATTTAAAAGTCATTCGACTTCTCTTTTCTCACTTAAAAGTCATTCTAACTCAAAACGTTTAAAATATTTTTGTTTATCCTAAAATTCGGATAACAATTAAATTTATAAGTGATTTTAAGAATATGTACACCTAGCACCAGTTGATAAATATAATGATTGATAGTAGATATAAACAACAAAATAAAGCAAACTAATATAGAAATGCAATTCAACCCTCAAGCTAGGTAACCCGCGAACTGAGTGAGCAAAAGTAAAATTATAGAATTAACTGATGAACAAGAATGAGAGGAAAAAAGTATTGTATTGCTCTGATATCCGTGAATGTAAGATGGTTACAAAATGATTAAATCCCTCTTTATATGGTAGAGAATCCTATCTATGGTACAATCCTAATTACAGAAGTAAATCTCATGATTAGCTAACCAACCACCCTTGATTTGATATGTTCTGAGATCAAATAATGTTTGCCGAGCTACGGAGATCAATCAACACATGTTTAATTTGAATTTTATTCATAACGATAGATATTACCAGTGTGTCGTTGTGAGTTTGTTCGATCCCTTCTGCATCCTCATTGTTGATAGACAAGGTTTCTTCCAGTAAGTTGTCCCGAGTTCGCTTTTCCCGTGTGATTGTCACCTTGGTGCATTTAAATACCGGTCCTTGAGGAATATCGACCCCTCCAACGATCATGTGAATCACGTGTTGTGGCTCTTTCTACTTGTTCTATCTGTTTGAATCCCTATTTTTAAAGTGGTTCCTGGCCCGATCACTTAAGAATTCTCGAAGGTGACCCTCGTTGAACAATCGGGCCACTTCCTCCCTTAGCTGTCTACAATCTTTTGATTTATGGCCATGGGTACCATGGTACTTGCATATTTGGTTTGGATTTCTGTGGGCCGGATGGGTCTGCATGGGTTGAGGCCACCTGGTATCTTTTTACGTCCGATGGCTAATACTATGGCGGAAGCATCCATGTTGAAGTTATATTCCGATAAGCGTGGTGCTTCTTTGGACCCGACATCGCTATCAAAACCACTTTTTCTCATGAGCCCTCAGTAACTCTACCCCCGATCATTTCTTCTACCATTCTTAATGGGGTAATGCCCAGGCCCGTTATTTCTACAATCCCCACCATATGGCTAATATCGATCTTTGTTCGACAGCGATTCTCGTTCGACGTACCTTTTAACTCTATCCATAGACCTGTTAGGAAAATCGACCCAATCGGAGCCCCTTGTTGATCATCCTCGACCCTGATCTTCGACTGATATCGATTCTGTACATCGGCCCAAGTGACAGCTAGATATTCGATCAAATTCTGTTTTAACTATTGTGAAGCTACGGAACTTCAAGTTTTGAGATCTTGAGTAAAAGCTTGAACAACCCAATTGTTGGTGACTGTTAACTAATCTATTCGCTCCATTTGGAATTTGGATACAAACTCTCTGAGCATTTCGTTGTCTTTCTGTCTTACCTTGAAGAGGTCCGAATTTCTGGTAGCGACCTTAATGGCTCCAGCGTGAGCCTATATGAAAGTATCTACAAGTGTGAGCACGTGATTTTTGCTACGCTTAAACTACTCCTACAAAATTCCTTAGAATTAGGATTTTTCTTGATTATTTGATTTTATTTTAGGAATTAATTGCATGATTTTGTGTCTTGTTTGCATTTTACTTGATATAATTCCAAAAATACAAAATAGTACGTATTTTAATATTGCAAAAAATAAAAAAAAAATAACAAAAATGGTTCTTTGCATTTCTACTTTCAATTTTTAGAATTTGTCTTAAATTTTCTTTTAAATTAGAAATTAGTTTTGGAATTTTAATTAGTGTAACTTTAGAATCCGTTTGGGTCTTTATTCTAAATCTTACATTTATTAAAATCAAAAAATAAAATACAAAAAAAAAAAGAGAAAATAAGGAAAGGAAAACCAACAAAAGAATTTTATTAATTGAAATTGAAAATATAAGAAAAGGCATCAGGCCACCCAAAATCAAGCCCAATTTCACCTTAAAACCGGACCAAAACGCCCAGCCCAAGTGTATTACCCAGACCCGGTCCAATCTTCAGTCCCTAGGATCCCACAAAATGGCGTAGTATCATGCCAATACTACGTCGTTTGTTACTTTTAAGTTAAAATTAATCTGGTCCGTTCCGTCCATCTAATCCAACGATCCATAATTGATTTGGACTTTACATAAAACTGTCTTAAACAAAACCTAGAAACCCTAAAGGCAAAGTCCCTATCCTCGTACCCCTGTCGAGCCCCACTGTTCTCCGCCATCCCTCCGTGGTCGCCACCGGCCGAAAATTGTCTCCGCCGGCGGCGGAGCCCAAACTGCACCCAAATTTTCACCATAAGCTTCCCTTCCCCTCCTCTTTCCAACCCCCATAATATTTTTCCTCCCCAACTCTTCAAATCTCCAAATTTATTGTCGCCGTATCCGGCGGTGATCTCCCTAAACCGGTCCAAAATAATACCACAGCTTCCCCTTATTCCCCTCTTCCCAAATATACCTCCAATCCCCTTCAATTCATCACCAATCCCTTCGAATTTCAGATCAAAAGGGACCCAAAAACCCTAATTTTCAAAACTTTGAAGATTCGTTGGATTTTGGACTGTAACAATCCTTAATCTTGTGTTTCTCATGGAAACACACGATTAAGGACAAATTTCAGTCCGGATTTTGCAAGGGTCATTCAAAACCAGTAAGTGTGCTAATTTCTTTGATTTTTTTAGTTTAATTCTGTTTAGTCGTGATTTGATTTTTCTTATTTTTGGATTTTGTTGGATTAATTTTTATTTTTCTTAGTTTCTGATGTATTTGATTTTCTTTTACTAGTCATAATTTGTCCGTTTGTTAATCTAGTTGTGATTTGAATTTCTAAAAAAAGTTAAGGTTAAGCATGTTCTAAGTTTTAGTTCGAATTTCCATAGTTGTTTTCTTAATTTTTCTGATTTCTTTTAGTATAATTGAGATTGATTTAGTAATTGTTTCATTTAGCTTAATTCTGACTTTGCTAGTTGTTGGTTGATTTTATGAGCTCTTTAAATTTAGTAAATTTGTTCTTGCATTACTTCAATATGGTTAATTGATCTCTAGGTTAGTCATTGTTCGATGCTTTTATTATTCTGTGTTTAGTAATTCTTCATTTCAGTTTAATTTCAATTAATTTTAGGTGCTTGGTTATAGCTGAAGTGTTTTGCTAATTAACCTTGGTTCAGTTAAAAAAGGGGTGAGTTCTCGTTTGGTATAGGGTTAGTAATTTTAGAGGTATTCAGGGGTAGTTTGGGAACTTAAAATGGGTTAATTTGTTAAGGCTCGGTAATTTCAGAATAAAAGTGAGGGTATTATAGGTATTCCATAGATAGAAAATAAAGTTAGAACAACCTAGATCCTTCTAGAAAGGGATTTAGTGTAAGTTTCAGCATTTTGAAAGCAGTAACTTGAGAAACAAGTCAAAACTTTAGGATTAGTAAGTAATTTATGAAAATAAAAAGGGGGGAAAATGAGTGAAAACCTCTAGAACCTTCCTGCCCTTCTTTCTGCCTATAAAAGACATGCNTTTGAAAGCAGTAACTTGAGAAACAAGTCAAAGCTTTAGGATTAGTAAGTAATTTATGAAAATAAAAAGGGGAAAAAATGAGTGAAAACCTCTAGAACCTCCCTGCCCTTCTTCCTTCCTATAAAAGACATGCTTAGTGCCTTCATTAACAAGTTTCACATCTCTGAAATTCCCCAAAACCTTCCAGCGCTTAATTTCCCCCCAAAACCATCCCTGCAGATCTGACCCTCCAATTTGAATTTCAAATTCAAGAAAATTCTAAAATCTAAATTTTATAGTCCAAACTTCTTTTAGATCTTCATTCCTTCCAAAGAAAAATCAAAAACAAACAAAATACGATAGAAAACTTCAAAAACATTGTTTCAATTGAATTCTCTAGGCTGATTTTTGAGTTCTAGGCTTTAATTTTCGTCCTTGGGTTAGACATTGAAGTGCTGAATTGATCTGAGTATTCCTGGTTCAATTTCAACTAAATTTTGGTGAAAATCAGTGTGATCTTGGGTCATTTTATTACTGTACTCTTCTATCATTCCTCCCTGGGTATTGTGGCTTGATTTGGGTTGAAAATTGGCCTTGTGTGAGCTGTGTTGCTGCTGATCTCGTTGTTGTAATTTGCTGAATTGTTCCTGATCTTATTTCCTTCTTACTTTGCTTAATTCCAGGTACAAGTCCTAAACTCCTGACAACGTGTAACCAAGTGGACGAATTAAATGGGAAGGGCTTATTTAGCTCCTCTGCTTGCTGATCGTGTTCTTCTCTATCTTTTCCTGTGAATTAATTCATAGATTAGCTCATTTAAAATTGAATAGCAAATGATGTAATTATATTAGGACAATCTGTATAACTTGACTGAATATCTAGACCGTGTAATTTTGATTATGTTTACTCACACGTTAGCATCCAATGTTTAATTTTGTGTAATTAAAATTGGGCTGTATAGGCTGATATGATTGGACTGTTGTGTTTGTTTTAGTTCGTATCAGTAGGTTTGCATAGAGGTATGATATGGTGATTGTTATACTAGAAATTGATTGGTCAGTACATAGTGGATATTTGTATTGAATTGTTGAAATAGGATGGACTAAGATTAGGTTTAAGAATCTTCTGTTAGCATAGTGCATACTGGTTCTAGGAGAATTATAGTAGTTGATAAGAAACAAATATAAAAAATGAGTAAAATTTGTAGTTCAAATGTGAATCACACTTACAGTAGTTGAGTTTTTTTCACGTTTTTATTTTGAATCAAAGTAACAACTCAATATGAACACTTCAGTATCTACTTCTTTGAATATGTGTAGGAATTTATTAAAATTAGAGCAATTTTAAAAAATGGGTTAATTTAATGGTTCTTTGACCAAATGGAGCTGCATTTTCCTTCTCAACTACTGAACACGTTTGGGCCTCAATAACACACATGCTGGCCCAATTTCAATTTTCCCAGCTCATTAATGGGGCTTGCGTTGAGGCCCAGAGCTGGCAACAGCTAAACAAAATAACAAATTGTGTTTAGTTTATATTGGGCCAATTTCAAGAGTCAAAGTCCTGGATGAGGATTAATTTTGACAACATAGGTCTTTGGGCCTTTGAGTTAAGTGGCACGCTTGAGCTAAGAGGTGTTACCTCTTGTTCAAATGTGGACTTGAACTTGAGGCCCATTTTCCTTGATTACTTTTAATAGCAATTAATAATGCTAATTAACTAGGATTCGTTAGAGACAAAAATTCAATAGAAAAATCGTAGTTTGCTTTAGGTTGGGCTTTAAATAAAAATGAGATGAGCCTCGCCAAACAAAATACATAAATTACGGGGCCCTCATTAAATGTTTCTATTAAAATATTTAGAATTCAGAGCATGCCGTTTAGCGAATTTTATGATCCTCCGCAAAGCTAATAACTCGTTAGTCGCTTTAGGCGCGTTTTTAATAATTTTACCTTCTTAAATACGGGTGTGCATTTCATGCAACCCAAATCCAAATTCCAAAACATTGAATAAGAATGTGTCGAGGATCCGGGTGCATTTCATGTGAAGTGATCCGAAAATACGTTTTTAAACGATGTTCACTTTCGTAAAAAATTAACTAAAAGCGATGAATAATCTTAAAATTGCATTATAGGTTGGAACATGTATAAAAATAAGATTTTAGCCGTTTATAATAATTTAAGCGACCGTCTTAGAACCACGGGATCCGGGGGTGCCTAACACCTTCTCTCGGGTCAACAGAATTCTTTATTCAGAATTTCTGGTTCGCAGACTCCAATTGGGAAGTCGACAATTTTCCTTGATTTGGGATTTAAGTTAAACTGGTGACTTAGGATACCAAAAGTCAATCCTATCCCAAGTGGCGATTCTAAAAATAAATAAATAATTCCATTTCAAATAATGTCACTTTAAATGGAAAAACTCCCTTATACATTTATCCTTCGGGATAGATGTATAAAAAAGGAGGTGTGACAGTTCTTGCGACTCTGCTGGGGATACGAACCCAGAATTTCGATTCAGGATTCAAGAATTCGAGCTTAGTATAATTTTTATATTTGGCTTTATCTGATTTTTCTACATGTTCCATGCTAAACGTGCTAAATGTTTTACCGCTTTGATATTTGTTGAATTGTATTACGTATCCCTTCCTCTCTCTAAGTCTTCTATATCATGGAGAAGGGTGCACTTCGTGTAGCTTCTCTTCTGTTTAGAATCTTTCCCAATTTAGAACGAGGTTGGATAAGCTGCTAAGCCGGCGGAGCTTCTGTATCCCCGCTACGCTGCCTCCCCCTAGGCTTGAGTTGTCCGCTTGGGTAAGCTAGGTATAGACCAATGAACCTAGGGTTTAAACCTAGAAGAACAAAAACTCATGTCGGATCCCTAGTAGGACGCTTGTGTTACATCATGTGCATTTGACTTAGGGGACTCAACACAGGGGTTGGGTCCGTCTAGGACAGGTTACCTGAAATGAATTGACCATCCTGATGCATCTTACGTGTTATTTGCGCATTTATTTGCTCGGTTTTGCATGTTGACCGGCTTGCCTCAATGAGTGACAATTGAAAATAAGCAGTGTTAGGACTAAGTGAAGGTGACCATTTATTTTGAAAAATCCAATGCCCAAATAGTACCGAAATGCTGCCAGATTTTTGAAAAATAAAAAAAAAAGAAAAAATATTTGAAAGAAAAAAAAAAGATAGAAAGACAATTGTTGTTCCAAAATAGTTTTGATTTTGGAAAATCTGCCCGAACTACGCTGGTTTGATTCTTACAGAATGTGAGATACGTAGGCAACCCTCATCGGGTCCAACCTCTTTTTTGCAAAAATAACCAAAAAAGTAAAAATTTAATTTTTTGTCAAAATAAGTCGGGTGATGCTATTCTTGTTAAAATAAGCCGAATGTCCCCAAAAGGGTGTCGGAAGGCTGTTTTTGCAAGAACAGCCACCGGAGTCATTTTTAAACGGTTGGCAGGCACAGCCTTAAAATCTCCCTACCGGAAGTGCTGAAAGGCCGTATCTGCAAATCGAGTCTCTGTGTGCTTAAATAAAAATTTTGACAAATAGCCAATTTTTCCTTTTAGGTTAAAATAAATTATTAAAATACTCCTTAGTTGTCTTTCTTTCATAAATAAAAAATATAAAAAAAAATATATTGAAAAAATTGAGTCCGAAAATATGTTTGCTCAAAAAATACAAAATATTTTCGTAAAAGTCCCTCTTCCAAAAATTAAGAGGCAACTTTCAAAGTCCAAAAAAAAAATATTTTTCTTTCGTGCTAGAAAAAGAGAAAATAAATGAAAACAAAAAATATTTCTTTTACTTCTAAAATTCCCAAAGTTCCAATAAAAAGAAAAAAAATTTCTAGAAGTCTTTCTTTCAAAAAAGAAAAAGAAAAAATCAAAATAAAAAATATTTCCCTTAAAGCATTTCTTTCAAAAATTTTCAAAAAAATAGAGTTAGCTTATTTACCTTATTTTTGCATTTATTTGCACGAACTACGCCTGGTCTGATTCATGCGGGGCCATGATACGTAGTCAATCTACATAAGATTCGACCGTAATCCTAAGAAAAAGAGAAAAAGAGAAATACGAGGGAAATAAATGCAAGGAAAAACAAGAGAGAAAACAAACACAAAGGAAGAAATTAAAGCATTGAGCGAAAAACCATGGCCAAAGAAAGAAAATTAGAGAAAATAAAACAAAAAGAGAAAGAAAGGCAAAAGGAATAAGAGAAAAGCCGGGATGATGCATGCAACCGTAGCAAATATGTAGATATTTATTTAACTCTATAGGTGCATCACAATCCAATGTGCACTTACCTATCTGTTATTTGTTTCACACTAATCGTTGTTGCTTCAAATTCCAACTGAGTTTTTTTAGAAACAGTGATTGGTTTGTGGTAAGCTGACCTCACATCGCTATTTCACCAGATCCAAAGGAAGTACAGAGATGTCTTCTGAAATGACTTTTCCTGCAATCCCCATACCCGAAGACAGCCCCATCTCGGGGGTCTCGGCCTCTGAGTCCCTTACAGCTGAAGAAAATCAGATATTGTGCCTGCGATTGATGGAAATGTGGGATGCTTGGAACAACGGAAAGGAACCTCCAAGCACTATCCCCGGATTCCCGGAGTTATTCCCTAGATCTGGAGGTGTTAACACTGTCCCCATCAACCACCCAAACATTCCTCTGGGGCAACCTACCATAACTGCTCATTTCTTCGAAACACCTTCTGAGGCTCGCCCCCAGGTGTTCCCGTTAGGACTTGCTCCCAACATCTTCATGGCTCCACCATCCTCCACAACAACACAACCATCACTACCGAAGACTGATTTCAACTCCTCGGCCTTCACATTCCAAAATCCCGTCTTTCAGGCTGGCCTTCCTCATTATCCTCAATATACTTACTCTCAGCCGCCATACGAGCTTATACCAAAACAGGACAAAACCCCTAAAGCCCCAGAGCAGGATGATATGTCAAAGAGAATGAGAAGTCTCAAGCAGAGCTTAAAAAATATGCAAGGCTTGAGCGGGCAAAAGAGTGTCTCCTATACAGACCTATGTATGTTCCCGCATGTACATTTGCCGCCAGGGTTCAAAACACCAAAATTTGAGAAGTATGACAGGCACGGTGACCCCATTGCTCACCTGAAGAAGTATTGCAATTAGTTATAGGGAGCTGGTGGCAAAGAGGAATTATTGATGGCATATTTTGGAGAAAGCTTAATCGGCATAGCTTTCGAGTGGTATATGGACCAGCACGTCTCACGTTGGCATATTTGGGACGATCTTGCCCGAGACATTGTTCGACAATTTCAATACAACATAGACATTGCGCCAGACAGGAACTCCTTGGTGAATCTAAAGAAGAAACCCTCAGAAAGTTTTCGAGAATATGCAATTAAGTAGTGCGAACAAGCGTCAAGAGTGAAGCCTCCAATGGATGAGGTAGAGATGGTCACTGTTTTCCTGCAGGCCCAGGAAGCAGACTACTTTCAGGATATGATATCCGCCATGGGTAAGCCTTTTGCAGAGGCAATTAAAATCAGAAAAATGGTAGAAAATGGGCTAAAAATGGACAGAATCTTGAGCCAGTCGGCCATAAGAGCAACCTCCCAAGCCATCCAAGGTGGGTCTGGAGGAATGGCCAAAGGCAAAAAGAAAGAAGAAACAGTTATGGCAGCATCAGGAGGAAGAAGATATCGAGCTCCAAGACCCGTATTCTCTAAAAGAACCCCTCAATATTACTATCCTCACACTGATATGACTTATGCTCCCCCACCTTATGCGGTCATGAATGCTCAACCTTTCGGCTGACCGCAACCACAAGCTAACTGAAACCAACATCCATTCCAAAGAAACCAGCCTCCTTACTAGAACTAATATAATCCCCGACCACCATAAAATAACTTCTGCCCTCGGGAACCACCCAGACGACCAAATTTTACACTGATTGGTGAACCTTACTCCAGTCTGTTCCCGAAGCTTGTCCAGATGAACCTGCTGTAACCTATCCCCCAAAACAGGCAGAACTCGGACTCATCATCCTATCAACGGGGTGTCCGCTGTGCCTATCACTCAGGAGCTGAAGGGCATAGTATTGACAACTGCTGGACATTGAAAAAAGTGGTGGAAGATTTGATCGAACAAGGAAAAATAGTGTTGAGTGATGAAGAAGCCCCGAATGTGACTAATAATCCGTTGCCCGCTCAGAACAACGGGCCGGTAATCGGTATAATTTGTGAAGACTAGGAATTTGATCTAGCCCTAAAAGCCATAATAGCTATTGCCGATGCGGAAAGGAAGCCTAAGGCAGCCCCAAAGCAGGAAAAAGGGGAGAAGAAGAATAAAATTGTCAAAACTGAGATAAAAGCAGAGCCAGTGCCTCCTAAACACGGGGTTCTTTATGTTTCGCGAGGTCGCCCAGAGAAACCACTAGTTGTGAGTGCTCCGAGGAAGTTTGAAGTGAAGAAGGGGACATAAATGTATGTGCCGAAAGGGGCCTATGTGGTGCAGGGGACAATTAAACCGCCTCGGCTGAGTGAGCCAGTGGTTATTGGACGCGTACCACAGAAGCCAATGACCAACCCCTCTGTCGTGCCATGGAACTACCATCAAACAATGGTTACATACAAAGGCAATGAAATTTTGGGAGAACTTCCAGAAATAGTCCCTGTTGAAAAATATTCAAATGTACATGTGGTAAACAGTGCCACACAAAAGCGCTTCCCATCTAAGAAGCCAGTAAGCGCTGAAGAAGCAGAGGCCTTCTTCCAGAAAATGAAGATGCATGATTATGAAACAGCGGATCAATTGAGGAAGTGTCCTGAGAAAGTGTCACTGTTGTCATTACTGACAATCCGCCGAACATCAGAAGATCCTTATGAAAACCTTGAATAAGGCGTATGTGCCAGTTGAAACGTTAGTCGAACAACTTGAAAGAATGGTAGAAAGATTCTTCGCCGTCAACCAACTCTCTTTCAGTAAAAATGATTTGCCTCCAGAGGGAGCTACCCATAACAAAGCCTTGCACCTAACTGTCAAATGTGAGGGTTACTACGTCAAGCGAGTCATGGTGGATGGAGGCTCGGGGGTTGACATCTACCCACTCTCCACGTTGCAAAGAATTGAAATCGGGACAGGAAGGATCCGTCCCAATAATGTTTTTCGTGAGAGCTTTTGATGGTATTAAGAGGGATACCATCGGTGAAATTGATTTCATATTGACCATAGGCCCGGTGGATTTATAGGTAACCTTCCAGGTGTTGGATATGGATACATCTTACAATTTTCTTCTGGGAAGGCCCTGGATCCATGCTGCAGGAGCTGTGCCCTCCACCCTCCACCATCCACCAGATGGTGAAATTTGAGTATGAAGATCAGGAGATCGTCGTCCACGAAGAAGACGAGCATTCCATCTATCGTAACCCATCTATCCTATGGTTGGAAGCGAGGGAAGAAAGTGAGCATATTGTTTATCAAGCCTTCGAAACTGTAGTGGTTGACCAGTATGAGGAGGGAAATCCGTGTCCCCAGCCTTTCCTATCTAATGCTTCAATCATGGTGGCCAAAAAAATGATTAGACGTGGTTTCAAACCAGGAAAAAGATTGGGAAAAGCTTTACAAGGAATATCCGAGCCGGTAACCCTACCCACAATAAAAAAATTCTTCGGGATAGGCTTCCACCCTACTCCAGATGATGAGAAATGGGCCGAGGAAAGGAAGAAGGAAGGATGGGTCCTGCCTCAACCATTGCCACATCTCTACGATACTTTTGCCCAGCCTAAGTATGGTGAAGAAGAAGACGGTGAGGTGTTCATGGCTGAGGAAATCAAAGATATATGTGGAGCTATAAGACAAATGCTTTATGAAACTAACATGGTTCAGCCAGGGGAAGAGACTAGCACCGCTGAGGTGCTCTACATGGGACCAGATGCTAAACTTCAAAAATGGAAGGCTATGCCATTCCCGATCAGGCGGGAGTCCTAGTAGACTAGCCCTGTCACCTTTTTTGCATCTCGAGTTATTTCAAGGTGTAACTCGGATGTTTCTTTAGCTTCTTGTCATTTAAATTCCTGAATGTAAACCATGTTATCTTTCCAAATTCCAAGAAATGAAATCAATATTTCATCATCCATTTTCTCTTTATTCTTTCTGATTTTGTTATTTTTTTCCTTTTCATCTTTTCTTTTCAGTCATAATAATGTGGCTTTAAATAACATGGCATGCTTGCGGACATCATGCCCAGATTCAAACATGCTATCTAACTGTGAAATAATGAATCCAGAACCGGAATATGTTGAAGAAGAGGCTTTTAGAGAAATAAACCGAGAATTGGAACAATTTGAGAACAAACCTAAGCCAAATCTAAATGACACTGAACCGGTTAATTTGGGAACTGTCAAAGAAATAAGGGAAACCAAAATAAGCATTCACACAGATGAGAAAACCCGAGATGCAATAATCCAACTTCTGTTTGAGTTTAAATATGTGTTTGCTTGGTCGTATCACGACATGCCGGGACTGAGTGTAGATCTAAGAGATGCATAAATTGCCAATCTATCCTGATTGTCCTCCAGTTCATCATGTAAGCACGTGATTTTTGCCCTACATGGAAATAACTCCTAAAAATAGACAAAAATAATTTTAACTGATTTTTAGGTATTTTCTTTATTTAGTTGCATCGCATGCATTTTTAACATTTTAAAAAAAAATCATAGAAAAAAAACCATAAAAATGTCACATTTTAATTTCAAGTCACCTTAGGTTTAATTTGCATTTAGGAATTAATTACATTAAGCTAATTGTGCTATTAATCAAAAAATTAAAAAATGATCATTTTTACATAGTTAGATAATTAGCTTAATTTTACAATTTGAA
>MU699577.1:0-18663 GCA_026770625.1 Nicotiana glauca | reverse complement strand
TGGGGAGGGGTAAGCAATAGCTCAGCTAAAATATAGCTGTCTATTGAATTGTCCACTCATTTCTTAAAAAAGCTGTAACATAGACAAATGAAATACCGCAGAGAGAAGTTGCCGTGACTTGACATCCCAAATGCGCAAGTAGCTGTCCAATCCTAGTCAAAAGTAACTTTGTTCACGTAAATAACTTATGAGGAACACGAATTGAAGAAAACAATAACACTTCTATAAAGAGGCATGTGTTCTACGCTTCCAGTTCTTAAAAAATGTAACAGACAAGGTTTCACAAGCTTCAGATTTCTTTTATGAGATTATATCTTGCATTCAGCAAATGCGGAGCCAACATCACTTTAGGACAATATCTGTGTTCCCAGGCAGTAGCTTCCATCAACAAAGTAAATCATATATCCAGATCAAAACTGTTGTATATACAAGGACCATGAAAAAATGCTATAACTGGGTTATAAAGAAGTTATCTGCGATTTCAAATACTCACCACATGAGGCTCACTATAGATCTTATAGTTCCAGAACATTTCCCCAAGAAGGATCCCAAAAGTTTCCCTGAAACAAAAAGGATGCACTCAATTGTGAGACCCACAATATGTGAATTAAATGAGTCTAGACATCAGAATCACGATTGAGAAAGCAAATTGTATTCCTAGACTGACGAGTTAATTATCATAAACAACAAGAATCATGTCAACGAGAAGTAAATTGAAGGAAGTCCAAGCTATTAAAACAAAAGCAGAAATCAACATGTCTGACACAGAATACCATTAAAGAACACCTTTGTCTGTGTGCAAGTGCGTTTCTGAGTCATAAACCGAGTCCGAAACTTTTTTTTGATGATTTTTTGGACAAAAAGTACATTTTTAATGCTAAAAAAAAAAGTTACATAAATAGGTATTTCGTAGTATTATACTGCGAATTACCTTAACGGAAATTTAGCCGTTAAAGTAATTTGCAGTATAATACTTCGAATTATAATATAAAAAAAATTAATAATTCGCAGTATAATACTGCGAATTACAAAAACTTTTTTTTTTAATAATTCGCAGTATTATACTGCGAATTATTAAAAAAAAAAATTTAACTAATTCGCAGTACCTTTATTAATATGGCCCCACCAATTAACTGACATAACAATAATTCAAACTAGCACACCAAGATTAGGTAATTAGTTGAATTCAAATTAGTAACACGCTCTTAGAATCTTGCTGGGTTCATCAAAGAATTTATATTTTCTAAGTGCGGCGGAGCATGAATTAGTTGTTGTGGTGAGAAAAATGTTCATATATTGCATATTTTCTATCTTCTTGTTTGAACAACTTAAGTCCAAAGTAATATAAGTTTTTTAGGCAAAGAATCTTTGTATATCACTACCAATATGTTTAACTTTAGCGCGTTTCGTCATTGAAGTATATAGTATTTCGGTTTTCTCATTCAAATATATATTGTAGTGTACTTTTATTACTTCTTTCTTTCATTAAAGAAAGATAGATCTACTATTCATTTTGTTTTTGTCGGGAAGGCATCTTTTATTTCTAAGAAATCTAATTCTGTAAAGTAATTAGTACTTCTAACACAATAGAGATTTTTTCTTAACAAACATGAAAAGGTTAATTCTACAAGTAGTTTTGCATCAAAATACTTGAGAAGATAAACAATCTTCCTAGCAATAATTTACTAGATAAAATTTTTTTTAAAAGATAACTCAGATTTCGACATATTTTAATTATTACAAAAGTACAAGATTTTGCAAATGAAAATAAACTCAGACTTTAGCAACCAATAACACAACCAAAATAAAATTAATTAATTGTGAAAAAGATGAAACTCATGTGAAAAAAGTTGCTTTCTTGTAGAAAAATTTAATAATTAATTCGCAATATAGTACTACATTTTATGTGCTTGAATTATTGTTATGTCAATTAATTGGTGGGGCCAAATTAATAAAGGTATTGCGAATTAGTTTAAATTTTTTTTTTTAATAATTCGCAATATAATACTGCGAATTATAAAATAAATAAAAAATTTGTAATTCACAGTATTATACTGCGAATTATTAAAAAAAAAAAACTTTAATAATTCGCAGTATTATACTACGAATTACTTTAGCGGCTAAATTTCCGTTAAGGCAATTCGCAGTATAATACTGCGAAATACCTATTTGTGTAACCTTTTTTTTTTAGCATTAAAAATGTATTTTTTGTCCAAAAAATCATCAAAAAAGTTTCGGACTCGTCATAAACCATATCACAACGTTCTTACACATTAGACAAAATAAATGCGAAGTACAGTGGCCAACTTAAACATAAAACCTTATCAATGTAGAAGAAACACAAGTTGTATTATGTTTGCCATGTAAATCCGCTGTCTTACTTTCTATAAACGATATCAATCCCGTGCCAGAACCATATAACAGAACACACTTAGACTTGGATAACAAAAATGTGGAGAAGAACATGCACAACCATAAAATTGGTCTAGCAATATCCTCAATAATTTTGGAAAAACTGAATACTGGGTTTAAGGATATCTTGCCCTTTCCAATGCACTCTTCTTCCACAATAATAAAATATTATCCACTTATATAGCAAAGATGTATATGAAGATTATGTCTAATGACAACATAAACAATGATCACTATGCTGCGACAACCGTTAGAAGCAAGATCGCCTGACCCGTTTCCTATGTATATTGTCTGTCCATCTATATCCTCAGCCACAGCTTTAATAGGGGTCTCGCGAAAATCAAATGCAATAACAGGCCTTCTCTGAGCAGCAATATCATAAAGACACACCTACAAAGTTACCCAGTCCGTACAGTATATATCAGCACCAAAAAAAATTAATAGGTAAATCAGCAACAAATTTACAGACATGAAAATGAACCAGCTTAGAATACAACTTTAAGAGCATCTATGTCCAATTACACGCTGCAGGTTTAAGAGTAAGCAGAATGGGTGTGTATGTGGATCTGATCTTCTTCTTTTTTTTTTATTTGCACCGGGTGTCCGAGTGTCTAATAGCCCCGACTAATCCCGAGGGTGCACAGGCCCTCGACAAGGAGTTTCCCGCAAGTGCACCACGGTTAATAAAGGTTTACCCAGTCCGATGGCCCTCAGAAATTGTTTCGAACTTGAGACCTTGAAAGGGAGCAAAACCCAAGCCAATCCCTGTGGGTTGAAAGCAATCTATGCTATTTAAACCAAAAACCAATTACAATAAAACAAGAGGCTTCTCTCAATTAAAACTTCGAGAAGCAACAACAACGGGCTATCTGCTGTTTCTCTGCAGTGAAAGGAATAGAAGAGCATACTGGCATAAAAAGATGGTCCTGCATTGTGGAATCTTAAGAAATCCACTCCCGGTATTGTTATATTCACGGGTTAAGGATCGTGGTCACTGGGCGATTAACTGGAAAATCCTCTTCTAGTAAAGAAGTCTTTTTCTTGTTTTTATTTCTTCCCTTTGAATGACCTATGGTGATAGATCTGTGGGGCTCGTCAAAGGGAGCTCCAACCTTAAGACTCGTTGAGAGAGAGTCTCGCACCTCTGGAGTTAAAAGAGAATTCTGCGTGTATTTATTTCTAGCATTATTGCTCCTTAAATAGAGCTTACAGATAAAATCGGAAGACCTGTCCAAGTAGGAAACCTAATTGGAATAGAAATAAAAACCTAACATAATACCATAACTGGAAATAAAAGCTAATAAAAATCAAAATAAAATAGCATAATTAATGTTGCTGTTGTCCACGCCTTTTATACTGTTTTCCAATAAAGGCATCTGTAACATCACTCCCCTCCTGGAAAAAGAGCTTGTCCTCAAGCTTGTAATGTGGAAAAGCATCACGAAACTGAATCAGATCTTCCCACGTAGCATCATCAGCTGAAAATCCACACCATTGAACAAGAATCTCCCAATTACCACGATTGAGTCGAGATCGGAGAATGGTGTCCGGGACAAACACAACCTTGCCATCTTCCAGAGGGGGTAATGTAGGCTGGCCGGTAGGAACTTCTCCCTTGAAAGGTTTGAGAAGGGAGACATGAAAGACATCATGAAGCTTGCAATCTGATGGTAAAGCTAATTGATAAGCAACTTGACCAATTTTGCGTACCACTGAAAAAGGACCGTAAAACTTAGGAGCAAGCTTATGGTGTTTATGGCCAGCAAGAGAGCGTTGTCGATAAGGATGCAACCGTAACCAGACCAATGAACCCGGAGTAAACTCGACATCACGATGACCCTTGTCATAAACCTCTTTCATGCGTTGTTGGGCTTGTTGAAGTCTGCTGCGAATTTCTTGCAGAACTTGATCAAGGTCAATCAAGACTTGATCCACAGCATCTACTCGAGGTGATCCTGGAACATAGGAAAGCAGATGAGGTGGATCACGCCCATAGACAACCTGAAAAGGTGAAGCACGCAATGCAGTATGATAGGAAGTGTTATAACAAAATTCTGCCCAGGAAATCCAGTTCACCCATTGCTTCGGTTGTCCTCCCACAAAGCAACGCAAGTACATCTCAGTTGTGCAGTTAACAACCTCTGTTTGCCCATCACTTTGCGGATGGTAGGCTGAGGAAAAAGCTAGTTTGGTGCCGCACAATCGAAAAAGCTCTTTCCAAAAATTACTAGTAAAAAGAGCATCACGATCAGAGACAATAGATTCAGGTAGGCCGTGTAAACGCACAACTTGGTTGAAGAAGAGACCAGCAACACTGGCAGCAGTATAAGGATGTGCGAGAGGAAGGAAATGAGCATACTTAGAGAAACGGTCGACTACTACCAGAAGAGTTGATTTTCCTAATGATTTTGGCAAGCTATCAATGAAATCCATAGAAATGTCAGCCCAAATTTGTGTTGGCAGTTTCAGCGGTTGAAGCAAGCCGGCTGGAGATAAGTGTTCGGCCTTGTTGCATTGGCACACTTGGCAGGCAGCAATATAGTCCTGAATAGTGGACTTCATACCCTCCCAAAAAAAATCCTTACGCAATCTTTGCAGTGTTTTCTGAACACCTTCATGAGTGCTATCATGAATTCCAGATACCACAGAAGTTANAAAGCTCTTTCCAAAAATTACTAGTAAAAAGAGCATCACGATCAGAGACAATAGATTCAGGTAGGCCGTGTAAACGTACAACTTGGTTGAAGAAGAGACCAGCAACACTGGCAGCAGTATAAGGATGTGCGAGAAGAAGGAAATGAGCATACTTAGAGAAACGGTCGACTACTACCAGAAGAGTTGATTTTCCTAATGATTTTGGCAAGCTATCAAAGAAATCCAAAATGTCAGCCCAAATTTGTGTTGGCAGTTTCAGCGGTTGAAGCAAGCCGGCTGGAGATAAGTGTTCAGCCTTATTGCATTGGCACACTTGGCAGGCAGCAATATAGTCCTGAATAATGGACTTCATACCCTCCCAAAAAAAATCTTTACGCAATCTTTGCAGTGTTTTCTGAACACCTTCATGAGTGCTATCATGAATTCCAGATACCATAGAAGTTTTTAGGGGAGATTCTGTAGGCAAATAAATTCGGTCTTTATAAAAAATAAGGCTGTCTCGCATAGACCAATCTTTACCCAGTTCATGGCGCTCTATCTTGACTGCAATTTCTTTGAGAGCTGCAGAATGTTGAGTTTCTACTCGCAGCTCGTCAATCAATACAACTCGTGGCTGTGAGATGGCGAATAGCATTCCTTCATCTGTATCACGCCGAGATAAAGCATCTGCAGCTACTTTTGATTTTCCAGCCTTATACTCAACCCGAAAAGTAAAGCCCATGAGTTTACTGATCCAGTGTTGTTGTGGGGATGTTGTGAGATGTTGTTCTAGCAAATATTTAAGGCTATAATGATCTGTGCGGATGAGAAACTGCTGCCCCCACAAATTAGGTCGCCAATGCTGAACAGATTTAGCCAATCCTATTAGTTCCCTCTCATAAGCAGGCAATTTAAAATGTCGATCAGCCAATTTTTGACAAAAATGCAATAGGATGACCCCTCTGTTGTAGAACAGCCCCAATTCCCACACCTGAAGCATTACATTCCACCACGAACTCCTCNATAAATTCGGTCTTTATAAAAAATAAGGCTGTCTCGCATAGACCAATCTTTACCCAGTTCATGGCGCTCTATCTTGACTGCAATTTCTTTGAGAGCTGCAGAATGTTGAGTTTCTACTCGCAGCTCGTCAATCAATACAACTCGTGGCTGTGAGATGGCGAATAACATTCCTTCATCTGTATCACGCCGAGATAAAGCATCTGCAGCTACATTTGATTTTCCAGCCTTATACTCAACCCGAAAAGTAAAGCCCATGAGTTTACTGATCCAGTGTTGTTGTGGGGATGTTGTGAGACGTTGTTCTAGCAAATATTTAAGGCTATAATGATCTGTGCGGATGAGAAACTGCTGCCCCCAGAAATAAGGTCGCCAATGCTGAACAGCTTTAGCCAATCCTATTAGTTCCCTCTCATAAGCAGGCAATTTAAAATGTCGATCAGCCAATTTTTGACTAAAAAATGCAATAGGATGACCCCTCTGTTGTAGAACAGCCCCAATTCCCACACCTTAAGCATCACATTCCACCACGAACTCCTTATCGAAATTAGGCAATTGCAACACCGGGGCAGCCACTAGAGCCTGTTTTAGAGCAGTAAAGGAGGCTAGGGCTGACTCTGTCCAATTAAATGAATTCCGTTTGAGCATGCTTGTGAGGGGAGCTGCAATTTGTCCGTAGTCACGAATAAATTTCCGGTAATAACCTATTAGTCCTAAAAAAAACCTCAAGGCAGTGATAGATTGAGGTTGGGGCCAATTGTCAGCTGCCTTAATTTTGCTTGTGTCTGCAGATACACCTGTCGCTGAAACTACATGACCAAGATAGGCCACTTGATTTTCTCCAAAAGAACACTTGGACCTTTTTAAACAGAGGTGGTGAGCCCGTAGTAACTCAAAAACAGTTCTAATATGACCCAAATGCTCTTCCCAAGACTTGCTATAGATTAAGATATCATCAAAAAATACTAGGACAAACAAGCGCAGACACTTACGAAATACCTCGTTCATCAATGCTTGAAAAGTGGATTGGGCATTTGTTAAACCAAATGGCATGACTAGGAACTCAAAATGCCCATGGTGAGTTCGAAAAGCGGTCTTCTCTATATCCCTGGGATGCATGCAGACTTGGTGATAACCTGATTTAAGATCCAGCTTGGTAAAGAACCGAGTTCCGTGCAGTTCATCCAACAATTCATCAACTACTGGAATAGGAAATTTATCCTTAATTGTTATGGTATTAAGTTCTCTGTAATCCACACAGAAACGCCATGTTCCATCTTGCTTGCGAACTAATAGCACCGGTGAGGAAAAAGGTGATTGGCTTGGCCGAATAATGCCTTGCTGCAACATCTGGTCACATTTTTGTGAGTGAGGATACCGGTAAGGTCTGACCACTACGGGCCCTGTTCCGGGTTGGAGGCAAATTCTGTGATCACAAGTGCGAAGAGGTGGCAGCCCTACTAGATCATGAAACAAATCATGGAATTCTGACAATAAATCATCTAGTTGGTTTTGTTGTTCAGATGGTGCTTGAATAAGATGTAGTTGTGGCTCATCTGGTTGCCTTTGCCCTTGTAAGGTAACTGAATTTCCAGCTAGTTTAAAAGTCATCGTAAGAGAGACAAAATCACATAGTATAGGTCCTAATGTTTGTAGCCACTTAATTCCTAAAACAAAATCAAAGCCACCCAGAGGAATTATATAAAAATAAGCCACAAAAAAGTTGTCAGCAACAGAAAACCGAACTCGTTGACAAATTCCGGTGCTAGGAACCTTCTCTTCATTTGCCACCGAGACATACAAATTTGACTTAGGTAGGATTTGCAGCCCTAGATGTTGAGCTGCTATATCACTTATGAAATTATGGGTACTTCCAGAATCGACCAAACTCAGTAATGTTTGACCCTTCATTATAGCTGTAGTTGCATGGTTTTAGCATTTTGCTTCCCTGTTATGGCATGCAGGGATATTTCTGGCTCGTTAGCCGCTTCTTGCGTCATGGTTTCTTCATCACTAATTTCTAACCAAAATAATTTTTTACATTGATGTCCAGGTTCATATGGTTATCACAATTATAGCACAAACCCTTTGCCCGTCTTTCTGCCATGTCGACTCGTGACAACCTCTTAATAAATGGAGAATTCACACTGTTGGTACTGGAATTTGCTGCTGTAAGATTTCCTTGGCCAGAGTTAATCTTCGAGTTTGCAATTGATCCAATATTGCTGGTCTTTGAACTCATACCAATAGATGTTCCATAACTTCGACAGAGGCTGGTAGTAAGTTGCTGCTTTTTCTCACAGGCACGTGCCAGATTCATCGCTTGGCCAAATTGGGAGGACTTAACATCTCTACATCTAGTCGAATTGAATCTCTTAATCCTGCTGTAAATAGGTCAACCTGTTGATCTGCCCGCACCGTACAAGCACGTGCTAGCAGCCCCTGGAATTGGCGTTGATATTCTTCCACGGTCCCTGTTTGTTTAAGATTCACCAACTCCCCCAATGGGTTTCCACGTAAACGTGGCCCAAATCTGAGAGTACAATAGTCTTTAAATGTTTCCCACATGAGTGTTGGTTCTTCCTGTTCCAATTTGAAATACCAGAGTTGAGCCTCGCCCAACATGTGAAAAGCTGCCAGACCAACCTTATCCAACTCCGCAGTGCGTTGATTGGCAAAGAACTTTTCACAACGGTGGAGTCATACCAGCGGATCACTAGAACCATCGAAGGTGGGGAAATCAAGCTTCGTATATCGTGGCACAATTCCGCCTCCCGTTCGTAATTCCGGTCTCTCCTCTATTCTGGTATTTCGATTGCCAATAGCACTACTGCTTGCTAAGCCATCATCAGTTTCTTTGTTGCGGCTTCTGTTGGACCCGCTTATTAGTTCCTCCAGTTGCTGCGATAGTTGTTGCGATACTTGTTGTAACCGAGCTTCCATTCGCGATTCAATTGCAGCAATTCTTAATTCATTCGCTTGATGAATTTTTTGTAAAAGAACTCTTAATTCGCTGCTATCGCCCATAGTGCTTGGCTCTGATACCAATTTGTTATATTCACGGGTTAAGGATCGTGTCACTGGGCGATTAACAGGAAAATCCTCTTCTAGTAAAGAGGTCTTTTTCTTGTTTTTATTTCTTCCCTTTGAACGACCGATGGTGATAGATTTGTGGGGCTCGTCAAAGGGAGCTCCAACCTTAAGACTCGTTGAGAGAGAGTCTCGCACCTCTGGAGTTAAAAGAGAATTCTGCGTGTTTTTATTTCTAGCATTACTGCTCCTTAAATAGAGCTTATAGATAAAATAGGAAGACCTGTCCAAGTAGGAAACCTAATTGGAATAGAATTAAAAACCTAACATAATACCATAACTGGAAATAAAAGCTAATAAAAATCAAAATAAAATAGCATAATTAATGTTGCTGCTGTCCACGCCTTTTATACTGTTTTCCAATAAAGGTATCTGTAACAGGTATATCTCTGCAACCAGAGAACTCCTAGGGGATACTGAAGCAAGATTTGTGAAGAGAGGATGTGTGGCTGAAATGCATGACTCACTGAGCTCTTTTATTTTGGAAGATATTCAGAGCAATTAGTCTAGATCCACCTATGGAGATTAGTACAATAGAAGGTTGTCTTTTGGCAGCCTCACAAATGCCTGATAATGCCTAGATGTGTTATTCAAAAGATGGCTATAAGATAAGCCACACGAAGTCCTTCCTGGAAAGACGGCTTATGAAGCTGTTGCATCAAAATTTCCTTCGTAATACAAAAGAAAAGCACACACTTAATGGAGCTATGATAAAAATTTGACAAGGAAAAAAAAATACCTGGTGACTATTAGTGCCTGCAACAAATTTGCGGTGGTCATCTTTGCACAAGAAAGTTGCAGATGTAAACCAAGTTGGGGGTGAATATGTCAAGGCTGTTTTTCGGTGGCTGGAACAAGAAAACAACACGTCAAATTCATGAAGCATATCAAAAAGCCAGTCAATTGTTTGTTACACCCAGAAATTCTAAAGAGAAAGATGGTGAAACTCACAGATTTCGCAGTCCAAATTTTAGCACATTGGTTTAGATCCCAGACATTAACCTCAACACCCTTCCTGATATATCAAAGAAGAAATCATTAACTAACACGCTGTTTCCATCATGAATTTTATCTTCCAAAACCCTATATTCACGATTACTCACCCACCAAACAATGCATAATTTTCATCTGCATCTACCTTAGAGCACAAAATACTGCCTGAACCACAAACATTCCATGTTGTTTGAATAACTTCACTACCAGAATCTTCATGTGACTTTGACATTTTAACGCACTTCATGCTTGCTTGTCCTTCTCTTGTGCATGTAAGCAAGGCACATGACCTATAAATGTATAAGAAAATATATAAATATAAAATTAAGAAGAAAAACTTTCAGAAACAAGCTGATTTCCTCTGAGTGAGATTCCTCAAAAATGATGCCACATGTCCGAGGCAATCTTAATCTTCAATCCACATGCAGGCCAACACAGAGCAAGCACACCACATGCAATGCTAGTTACTTACCAGTAGTTAATAACTCATTTCAAACACTATATTGTTTTAAATTTTAATCACCATCCTAGATGATGTTGACTCTGGATATTATGGAATATGAAATGATAATCTAGTGACCATCAATTATTCCAATCTTCACCTATCGGGTACCGGCCAGAAGTTTATAATTACATTTGTACAAGGATATTCATAATAGGCTGCGCAGTTCATCGATACCAAATGGGATAACAGACGATTCACTCTTATCCCATGTTGAGTTCATGTTTGGCATCATGTGGGACACCAAAAAATACACATTTAGTTCATGTTTTTCGCCTGGTTAACAGATAAGGGTCTTGCTGACACAAGCTAACATCAGAAGTAGAAATAGCATCGGTCAAGATTAAGCCAAGAATAGCATGTCGCATATTATTCTTATTCCTCTGCCTCATAGTTACAACAGATTTTTTTTCAGAAGGTGGTGTTCAGGCCAACATGTGCGCACCTTGACTATTTCACCAAGTACCAGGTACCAGCTACCTCCGACCAACATAGGTACCGGGTACCTCTATTTTAGGCAGATGGGAAGAAATCACCTAATACGTTTTGTCTTTGCCAGGATTTGAGCCCCGGCCTCGAAGGTTATCATGCACTTTATTTATAGCAGATAAAATGTACAACTTAAAGAGCATTACAAAGGTATATTCCTCATTAGTCATTAGGGTATGTGGAAAACATAACCCAGCGTCATTCCATCCACACGCCAAACAACTCCATGAATATCTTTTGCCAATTCACGTGTCAATTACACATTCGATCAGAAGGTAATCTTCCTTCCACACAAATTAAGCGCAGGAGACATACATATTTAAATATTTGGATTGTTAAAGAGAAGGACCAAGCTATTGTTCTGTATCCAAGTATGAGAATGCATTTACTTCTACAAGTTGCTTACTCCATGAGTTAACCTGGGTGATCAGATATTTCATTCTTGTACTCTCTAAAGCAGGTCTAAGACAATACCGTGATGATGAGTCCAATCTCTCTTTTCCAAATAGATGTAAGCCAACCATAGAATTATCTTCAGATCCTGTTTCATTTTAACTTCCATTTGAAATGGAGGCACGAACATCTCCATTGACAGGACTAAGCACGTCAATCTGTACAGTATAAATGTAGTAAAGGATGCACAAATAGGGTTCAATACTCGAGAAAACTTGACAAGTTCATATTATCTCGATTTTGATCAAAGATAAAGCCACACCGAGCCATTTTTCCTTGCTACACCTAGTAGCTGCAAAAAAATGGAAAGAGAACGACAAAGGTCAAATATCTATTGTCAAAGTACGTTTTTTGGAAGTAGATAACATTCAAAGACTACATCACCGGCAATTGAAACATCCAATATTCTCCAAATCAGTTCTAACTTCTCAGTAATACCTTTACTGCATCTATACTAATTAGAAATTAAAAGAAATGTTTTACGGCATCCTTGCACAATTTGACCTCCAAAACAAGATGATTTTACTTATCAAAAAATTAAACAAGATGATTCATTGCATGATGCAAGTATGAAGTAATTATACGCCTCAAGGGACGTTTTACTTGCATAACCAAAATACATGTTTACATATAACCTGATTTTCAGCCGAGCTGTAACTTGAACTTACTCAAGTCTCTAACTTGGTTGAACCAGGTAAAGAATGGAATTATTTCTACTTTTTTTCTACCCCCAAAAAAGATTCTTTTCTCTTTTTGAGTTAATGACATGAATTATTATCCTGTTAACTAGTCACTCGGAGCAGAAGTCCAGAGTTGCAAATTAAAAGAAAGAAGCCATCCAGAAGCTATTGCTGATGATTATTACTCCATTCATGGGTGGAATTTTGGTTTTTGAAGGAATTGCAATGATTGGCATTTGGATAGGGTATGCTTATTGCTACAAGAGACAGGAACGCTGTGCATTTGTCCTAACAAAAAGAGTGTGTCTGCTGGACGGGTACAAAAGGAGGAGTTTTTTCCTGTTACATCATGCTACTCCATTTCTCATGACACCATATCACAGCCACATCTTGGCCTTGGAAACAAATTCACAGAAGTCCTGGACCATACAAGATCCAAAGCTTCATTTGGTTGGTGGGAAGAAATGCTTGCCGCACGTAGTGCTGCGTACAGAGAAAGGGGATTGGTCATGTAAAGAACTTATTTTTGATCACTGCCCAGCTGCTAGACATGCTTCTCACTCTTCTGGGACACAAATGGGCTATGTCTAGAACTCTTTTGGAACTTCTACAGGGGTTGATTATCAGAAGACTGACAGGTACTTACACAAGATTATGGTATGCCATCCCGGCAGCTATTTGGTGGACTACCTTGCAAGAGAGGAATGCCAGAATTTTTGAAGACAAACAAGAAACTATACCTAGTCTTAAGTTCATTTGCAAACTTTTGCTATCTTCTTCTTGGACAACATGGAAAATGCAAATGTTACTCATTTTTAACTCCTTGTATACTCTGTTATAACTAACAGAAGCTTGTAATTGGTTCAATATTCCAGCATAACCTTGTTGCTGGTCATTCATGTATAAAATGCTTATCTAACTTATCAGAAAAGAACAAATCCATCCATATCAGCTAACAAAAGAAAATACCTCTCGGCCTAACTTTTTTCCTATTATCAGAGTAACTTCTAGGTTTCTGACATTCCACAACCAAATCAATTTTCTTTTACCCTTTTGTGAATTCAGATTAAGAACTGTAATAGGACTAAATGCACAACTCCAAACAACACACGTGATTCTTCAATCAGCTGCTATGCTATAACCTCACACACACAACCAGCTCTCAATCACGAAAACTATCCACCTAAACCTTCAATCATGCATGTAGAAAACACAGAAACACACTGCATACACAAAACATTGATAAACAATGGAGAAAAAAAGGGAACACACTAAATCAAATGTTAGCCCACAAGTACAATAGTATAGCACATAATTAATGTAGCAAAGTTCAACTTACAGGATCAAATTCACGGTCAACAATTGACGTGGCAAGCACACACCTGGAAGCATCAAACTCCCCCCATCTCTCCACCACCTTAGGAGCTTCCTTTTGCTCACTCTTACCTTCAATGACTACACCCAAAAAAGATACGTAAGAAAACAACTACTTATTGACACTTAGCTAAAGAGGGCCAGTTTTAATTCAAACAAAATAGACAAAAAACCATTTTCCTAGGGGGAAAAAAAGAGGCAAGATAGTTTGCTAGTTAAAGAAAAGAAAAAAGATTCAAACTTTATTGAAAGATAGAAATTTAAAGCTGAAATGGGTTTACCTTTGATTAATCCAAGAATGTCAAAAGTTAAAGCTCTAAGAGGAGGGCAACCAGGGCACTCCAAAGTGGTAATACGAGGCATATTTTTCTTATGTGTTAATTCCTATCCAGTGTGGATTTTATTTTTTAAAAAACGCACGAAATTAGCTGAAAATAGGAGGCGGCAAAGGCACAAGAAGGGAAGAAGAGGAAGAGAGCTGCACCAGCGGTAATCAAGATGGGAAAATCTCACTTTATAGGCCAAACTATTTACCTTTTAGTACCCATTCCCAAACTATTTATTCTGCCTACCAATCGGCCCAATTTATTTACCCGGCTCCTATATTTTACGCGGCCCAATTTATCCATCTCTCCCTTATCTTCGATCCAGCCCATTCTTCCCACGATCTACCCATCTCTCCCATTCCAGCTCATTTTTCCCACGCTTTCCTTCTTTCTATATCAGTTAACAGAGTACACTTTTCATAACTCCATAGCCAATCGATGAGAACGCAAAAGTGAGACACATTCGAATTGTAATTTTTTTCTTCCGATTCCGTTCAATCTCTTCGTCTAGTACCTAATTTTGGGTGACATTTTTACTTTGGGTGAATTTTTTGCTTCTGAAAGTAGATTTTAGTGAAAGTGGGTTTTCAAAATCATAGGATTTTTATGGTTTCCTTTGTACTTTTGTGAATCAATGTCTATGGGTTGTTGTTTTCTCTATGGGTCGGAAGAGTTGTGCGCGTAGATAGTGGCGCTTTGGACAATATCATTCTTCAAAACAAGTAGCTGCTGAATCTGTTGCCTCAGCCATGTCTGGGCCTAGTTTTTCCTTATTTTCTGATTCTCAGTCTCCACTTAGTCGTAACCCTAGCAGTAGTCATGTTGAAAATACAACTGAAAATATAGAATTAGAGGGTGGAAAAGGCAAAAATAGTAATGTTGCGTCAGTCGATGAAACTCCCTACCTGTCATTACCCGACACAAATTCCGAACCAGTCATAGGAGGTGTTTCTGTGACTGATAAGGGAAAAGGTAAAGTTGTTGAGGATTCTGAGTTAGGGGGAAGCCGACGTGAATCCGTGCCTGAAACAGAGACTCAACCAGTAGATGTTGATTGTAGCGATGATTCTCAGTTAAAGAAGAGAAAAATTGGTGTCGCACCCAAGAAGGTAATTTTCTTACAATTATGATCTTTGTGATTTTTAATGTATAGTACATTGTTATTTTTTGATTTCCTGTTATGCTTTTGTATTATATTATAGTTATAGTCAGTTGTGTTAATTTTTTGAATTAAATAGACAGATTAAATTAATGTTCTACTTGAGGTTTAAAAAAATGGTCGCCGATTCACTAGTGCTGTCAATCAGTATCTGTTCTTGTCAACCAAATTTATTGAAGCCAGAGCTGCTCTGTGTGATTTCTGATTTTCAGCTTTGCATTAGATGATTTTGTACGTGATCTAGTGTTTAGGCCAGTTGATAGTGGTGGTGAGAAGCAAGTATGGAAGGAATGGGACCGTGTAAGTTATGTGTGCATAATGAGCTTTTCTTTATAGGTGGCATGGTGTGGATGGGGTCAATGTGCAGAAGTCCCACGACCTTGGCTGGTGACCACCATTGGCATTGATTATAGGCGGTCATCGGGGTAGAGTGATCATGTATGGGGCGTTTTCCGAATAACACCCATTGTCCCTTTTGAACCATCTGAAGAATCCCTTAACCTTAAGTAACAAGTTAGGACATGATTGACTTATTTTCTAATGAAAATGATTTGTTGAATTAGTGCTAAGTAATAGACAAAAAAGAAGTCAGGTACTCAGTTACATGATTGACATAGTACTTGAGTCTGGAAGGGGGAGGCAATGCTATTGGGTTAAAGAAATCTTTTGCTCAGAAAGCATGTCCACCAAGGAGTGGCCCATGATTTTCAAATTTTGTAAGGAGATCGGCAGTCACTAGGTAGGCAAAATTTAGTTTCAGAAGCTTGAAGATGCTCTTCACAGCTAGTTACGAATCATCCTGAAGCTCTGTGTCTTTCTGCTCCTATGTTTATTTGACAAAGGTTTCCTTGCATATCCTGAGAGCCAAGTGTGATGTTAGCTTTTAGATACTTCTTAAGAACCAATATGTACCACTTACCTTAGATTAGGAATCAGCTTATATTTTTTACTTTAGACTGTCATTCCGATGGAAAGAGGGGTTCCCTTCTTTTATCAGATAACTATACATGCTGCTTTTATGTTTCCTTCGTAGCAATTCACCAGATTGTTTGGTGGTATAATGTGATGGTAGTCGGTAGTGAGTGAAAATGAATGTTTTTACAGCCAAATCTGCTATATGTCCCCCCATTCAGAATTTGTTGGTTATGTAGAGTTAGCAACTTGAATAAGCGGTATTAGAGGAAACCTGCTGAGTTTAAGGCACATAATGAATCACCTTATGAAAAAGCTGGCAGGCTAAGTTGAGCTTTTTTTGTTATTTACAATCTAAACCTGTGAGAAAGACACTCACCCTAAGGTTGTAAAACTTGTATAATTTCTTGTGCATGCAGCATCTCTTTTGACTTCTGAGGTCTTCTTATGTTCTTTATCTGATTGTTGCGTAGCTGGTGTTTTGTTGCAGTGGCAATGGCACGCATGATGTTTCCCATAGAAGTTTTGTGCCTATAGACATAGTGTATGTGTGTTATTTGATAGTTTTTATAGTTATATACAGTTGTTAGAACAACCCCATACAACTATTTACCCTGTTAGTATAGCTATATACTATCATATGCTTCTGGATCTTTTTTTAGTTGTCTTCGCTATTTGTTTTTCCTTTAATAATAGTAGTATCATACAGGATCTTGAAAATACTTTATAGCAGCATTCCTTTTTGCTTTTTCTCTTTATTCCTATCTGTTATGTAATAGTAGTATAGTCATTTGTAGTTGTCGAAAATTAGTCAGTATAATTGTATACCCTGCTGGTATAATTATATGTCGTGTTGGTATCGTATGGTAGTTGTGATATTTTTAGTTGGTTTAGTTGTATTTTAAGTGAATTCTATTTCTGAAATTATTTTATATGAATATGTTTTGTAGTATTGGGATTTCCTTGTGCCTATTGACTTAGATTATAAAACAAAGGTTGATTGGGATACCAACTGCCATGTTATTCATCAATTGAAAGCGAATTTATCAAAGAGACAACTTCGACTGTTTAAGAAAACATGCTTTGGCTATTTTTTGGATCTGCCACCAGTGGTTGTGCAGATTCGGGTTATGCACCATTTGCTTATGAGAGAAGTACATCATGAGGTGAAAAATGAGATGAGATTTGTAGTGAATGATTCTAGGTTGCGGTTTGGCTTGGGTGAATTTGCACTTGCTACTGGGTTGAAATGTAAGGGTTATACAAGTATAGAGAGCGTAGCAAAGAATAGGTTGATTTCAAAATATTTTGGGGCTGCATATGTGACATTTTCCCAACTAGCAAACTGTTTTAAGAAGAAGAAATAGGAAACGGATGATGATGCGTTGAAGATTGCAATTCTTTATTTTGTCAACAGCTTCTTATTTTCTCAACTCAAAACAAAGGCTATTTCACGGTCTTACATTGACTTGGTTGAGTCTGGTAATTTTAATAATTATCCCTGGGGTATAGATGTTTATAAAGCTACAATTGACTCGTGTTCCAATAAATTTCAAGATAAGCCTTCTTTTTATAGACTTGGTGGCTTCCCGTTGACTTTACAGACTTGGTTGTATGAATGTTGCCCAAGTTTGGATTGTCACTTTGCTGATCATCTTGGAAACAAACTTCCACGAATTTTAAAANTTTAGTCACAGTTGTAGCAATATCCCAGTTTAGTGATATACTCTGTTGGTATACATGTATACTATATTGGTATCATGTATACTATATCCCAGTTCAGTGATAAACTCTGTTGGTATACATGTATACTATATTGGTATCATATGGTAATATGGATCTTTTTTCCTTCATACTTTATTATCATTTCTATTTCTAACTAGTGTGTTTAATAATTGCAGCTAAATAACATCACCCCAACTGATGATAAGAAGAAACAATTTGATATGTATGGTCTAAGCTTTGAAATTGAAGTTGAGTGCACTGACAACCAGCCCGATAGCTTTCAGGTTTTTGGCACTCAATTACCAAAGACACAAAGTATGCCTGAAAGTACTGGAGGTGATTCCCAACCTACCAATGTTGAGGTAATGAAGGAGCTACAAGCTTTGAAGCTTTTTGTAGAGAACAAGTTTGAGGAGGTGCTTGCACCTATTGGTAAGCAGTCAATGAAGTCAATGAAACCAGAGGTAAATTCAGCGGTATTCATCTTTTATATAATATAATGCTATAGTATTATGTTCAAAGATGCAATATATGCTTATAGGATACTATTTCATTCTTTACTTTTAGTGCACATATTATTCTTGTAATATACGTAATACTAAAATTGTTAGTTTTTCATTTTAAACATAAGCAACAGTATAATGATCCTGACTTTCGTGAGATGCATAATGATTATGACCAGTTTGAAAGTGGCCATGTTGGGAATGATCCTGTAGTTATTGGAAATAGCACGCCCAAAGAACCTTCTAGTATGTAAACCACAGATTTGATTGATTTTTTTTTTCTGTTGTTTTTTGAAAATAGTACTCTTGCTTATAGTTTTATATGTTTAGTATCTGGTTTTGCTGGGGTTGGTCAAGATGGATGTGCCACTGGTGTCAATGTGAAGAACGT
>MU699572.1:194576-222448 GCA_026770625.1 Nicotiana glauca | reverse complement strand
GAGGAGTCCCTTTCCAGCTTTCTGTAAAATGTATAGTTCTTTCAGTATTTCTCCTTTGTATAGATATTCTTGAGTTAGATCCTCTTATGTATCCCCTTAGCTTGTGATTTGTGAGTTTCCATGTTTTGGGAAATGTTGTTAGCTTCGAGAATTGTTATGGTATGTGCCAAGCGGCACCTTAAACACTATTTTTATTTCACTGGGTCAGTTTATTTATTTTCTTCCGCAATTATGATTTATCTTCCGCATTGTTAGGCTTACCTAGTCGTAGGAACTAGGTGCCATCACGACATGTTCATGGAGGGTGAACTGGGGTCGTGACAAATGACAGTCTGTTTAATTATATTTTCTGATCAAGAGCAATATGTTTTTTAATAAAAACGTGAATGTTTTTGAATGCTATTAACTCTCTAATTATGGGTTAATATACATATGCATAAACAGTGAGTTAATTCCATTAATCTGTTTTAGTTGTGTTTTGTCCATAAGCATAATTTTATATTAATAAAAACTAAAATATTTTGTATGATATTAGTTCTGTAATTTTGGATTAATATACAGAATTATGAAAAGTGGCGTTTTTAAATAGTGAAAAACATACTGTTTTTTGTTTACAGTTCTGTCTAAACACATGTTTAATAAACAAAAATAAAAAATGTTATTTTGAGTTCTAAAATCATGTTTTAACATACATCGGTATATTATGTGATTTGAACAAGTCAAAATAATAAAAACCCTTAAAAACGCCAAAAACAGAATTCTAGAAATAGGTCTTGATTTTAGAATTCTGAAATTCTGTGGAACTCCGATTGACATCAAATTTGGTAGGTTCATCGGAAACGACCCAGTGAGCAATACACATCAAATTGGAGAACTCAATTTTGAGAAAACTTCTGTTTCTAAGTCGAAACGCAATAAGAAAAAGAAAAAGGCTCAAAAGGTTTTGGCACCTGGTGGTGCAGCTGGTGTGAAAAAGCCTAAAGGCAAGTGCTATCATTACAAGCAACCTGGGCATCACAGGAAGCAATGCCTTGCCTATATGGCAAAGTTGAATAAGCAAGGTAATTCAAATTTAGATGTCGTTGAAACTTGTTTAGCGGCTGTTTCTACCATGTTTTGGTGTGTAGATTTGGGAGACACTAATCACATATGCACTACTTTGCAGGGGCTTCAGGAAATACGGTGGCTAAGTGAGAATGAAGTTTGAGTTTGTCAAGCCAATGGCGAGCCAGCACTAGCTTTAGCTTTAGAAGATATTAGAGTTTCGTTTAGTAGTGATAGAGTTTTAGTTTTAAAAGATGTTCTCTATGTACCTTCTATTAGTTTGATTTCGCTTTCAAAAATAATGGATGCTAGTTATAATGTTTACTTTGCTAATAACTCTGCTGTTATTAAGTTTAATAAACATTTTATCTACACTGTTGCTAGAGTACATGACCCTTTTATTCTTAATATATCTCCTCATGTGGTAAAACAACCAAAAGAATTAAATAACATTAATCTGCCACATAGAAGAAAACTTATTTTTGTATTGTGTCAAACATATTTGTGGCACTTACGTCTAGGTCACATAAATCTAAATAGGATTTCGAGATTGGTCTTTGATGGACCTTTGAGTTCATTGAAAGTGGAGTCACTACCAACATGCGAATCCTGTTTAGAAGGTAAAATGACCAAGAGACACTTTCCCTCAAAAGGAAATAGAGCTAGCGATAAGCTAGAATTAATTCACTCTGATTTGTGTGGCCCTATGAATATACAAACAAGAGGTGATTTTGAGTATTTCGTGACTTTCACAGATGATTACTCAAAATATCGATATATTTATCTGTTGCGACATAAGTCTGTATGCGTTGATAAATTCAAAGAATTTAAGATGGAAACGGAGAAACGACATGATAAATATATCAAAACATTGCAATCTGATCGTGGTGGTGAATACCTTTCTACTAAATTCATAAAATACTTATCAAATAGTGGAATTACATCTCAATTATTTTCCCCATGAACACCGCAACAAAATAGTGTGGCAGAAAGTAGAAATAGGACCCTTATGAAAATGGTTAGATCAATGTTAAGTTATTCCGATTTGCCTTCTTCCTTTTGGGGATATGCTTTAGAGACAGCAAATTACATTTTAAATTTGGTTCCTTCAAAGTCAGTACCTTCAACTCTAGTAGAATTATGGACTGGGCGCAAGCCAAGTTTACGCCAAAGTCAGGTTTGGGGCCGTCCAACACATGTGCTGTAAGGGAAAGCGGATAAATTGGAATCAAGGACAGAAGTGTGAATTTTTATTGGATATCCAAAAGGAACTAAAGGCGGTTTGTTTTATTGTCCCAAAGAAAAGAAGGTAATTGTTACGACAAATGCCAGATTTTTAGAAGAGGACTATTTAATAAAACATATTCCTAGAAGTAAACTAGTTTTACAGGAATTAAATAACGGAGTAACTAAAGACTAATCTCTAGAACGTATGCCGAAAGCCAGTATTGACATACCACTGCATTATCATAGCGGGAGAAATTTCAATAGGCATCAGATTGCACAAGAGCAATTGCATGACATCTCACTACCCCAAAGTAGTGGGAGTAATATTGAGCATCCTCATATTGTTGAGCAATCTCAAATTATTGAACAACCTGAAATTGTTATGCAGACTGCACTCCAGGAAGAAGTTAATTATATCCCAGCACCGCAAGGTGTAGAGGATAACATTGAGGCTTCAGTTCCAGAAAATGATGATGTGATTCAACAACAAAATCAGCCTCCACCTATAGTGACTAGTCGTATGGGAGAATTATTAGAAAACCTCTCCGGTTTGCGCTCTTGGGAGAATCTTATGATAGAATACCTGAAGAGCCTAATACAGAACCTATTAATTACCACGAAGCACTACAAGATACATATTCTGTTGAATGGGTTGATGCTATGAAATCTGAAATAGAGTCCATGTACTCCAATCAAGTCTGGGAGCTTGTAAAACCACCTACTGGAGTCACACTCATAGGTTGTAGATGGATATATAAGAAAAAGAGAGGAGTGGATGGAAAAGTACAAACTTTTAAAGCTATGCTTATTGCAAAAGGGTTTACTTAAAAAGAAGAGATTGATTATGAGGAAACCTTTTCGCCAGTAGCTATGCTTAAATCTATTAGGATTCTCTTATCTATTGCTGCTCATTACGATTATGAAATCTGGCAAATGGAGTCAAGACAACTTTTCTAAATAGAAGTCTTGATGAGTGCATCTATATGGCACAATCAGTTGGTTTCATAAACAGTGGCAATGAGCACATGTTGTGTAAATTAAAGAAACCCATTTATGGATTGAAACAAGCTTCTAGGACATGGCACACTCATTTTGACACATCGATTAAAACCTTCGATTTTGATCAATGTGAAAATGAGTCTTGTGTGTATAAGAAGTGGAATGGAGATAAAGTTACATTTTGGGTTTTGTACGTAGATGATATTTTGCTCATAGGAAATAATGTGAGCATGTTGAATTCAGTAAAGGAATGGTTGTCCTCACGTTTCGATATGAAAGACTTGGAATAGGCACATATCCTTGGGATCAAGTTATGCGAGATTTCAAGTGAAGGATCTCAGGCTTGTCCCAAGAACTTTACATTGATACTATTCTCACCAGGTTTAGCATGCAAGATTCCAAGAAAGGGTTTCTCCCTTTTAGACATGGAATCTCTCTGTCGAAAGATCAGTCCCCAAAAACGACTGTTGAGATAGAAAAGATGAAGGTGGTCCCTTATGCGTCTGCTGTAGGAAGTCTTATATATGCTATTCTATGTACTAGACCTGACATCTCCTTTGCTATTGGCATGGTTAGTAGATTTCAGTCTAACCTTGGTCGAGAACACTGTACTGCTGTTAAGCATATAATCAAGTACTTGAAAACGATTAGGGATTATATGTTGGTGTATCACTTAGGTGATCTTGCACCTATTGACTATACTGATTTAGATTTCCAATCAGATAGAGATCTAGAAAATCTACCTCAGGATATGTTTTTACCTTAGGAGGTGGAGCCACAAGTTGGAGGAGCATCAAGCAATAATGTGTTGCTGATTTCACCATGGAAGCCGAATATGTGGCTGCATCTGAGGCAGCTAAAAAGGTTGTTTAGCTCAGGAACTTTCTGAAAGAGCTTAATGTGGTTCCTTCAGTTCAAACACCGATTGTACTTTATTGTGACAATAGTGATGCAGTTGCAAACTCGAAAGAACCAAGAAGCCATAAAAGGAGTAAGCATATTGAGCGTAAATATCACTTAATTCGGGACATAACTCAGAGAGGTGATGCAAGAGTGTTGAAGATTGCGTCAAAGGACAATTTGGCAGATCCGTTGACAAGAACTTGACACAGAATATTTTTGACAAGCATGTAGAAGGAAAGGGTGTTAGAGTAGTAGATGCATGGTTATGAGTCTAAGTGGGATATTTTTGGGATATACTATTAACCATGCAGTTTAGACATAGTATTTTATTCTTTATGAAACAATTATTTATTTAATTTATCCAATTCAATAAAGTACTATTTTAAATAGATTATTTGTTACATGTGTGTCCTTTTAGTTATGTAGTGGACAATTTAGTGTATGGAGTCTTAGCTCATGCACAGAAGATTAAATTGTTGGTTCTCATAATTAATAAACTATGTTCACAATCAAAGATATTTGTAATGACCCGACCGGTCATTTTGAGCTTTTGCACTTTGATCGCCAGTTCTCGTGAATTACTTGCCCCTTGTAATGTGTTATGACTTATGTAGATCGTTGGTTTTAGTTTCAGGAAAAAATCGGAATGAATTTGAAAGAACAACTTCAGTTGAAAGCTTGAAATTTGAAAGGTTTGACCAAGAGTTGACTTATTTGTATATGAGCTCGGATCAGAATTTTTATGATTTGGTTAGCTTCGTTAGGTGATTTATGACTTAGGAGCGTGATCAGAATACATTTTGGAAGTCTGTCGAAGGTTTAGTCTTGAATTGGCGAAACTGAGATTTCGGCGTTTTCCGGTTGATAGGTGAGATTTTGATATAGAGGTCAAAATGGAATTCCGAGAGTTGTAGTAGCTTCGTTATGTCTTTTGGGATGTGTGTGTAAAATTTCAGGTCATTCAGACGTGGTTTGGCCGGGTTTTTGATCGAAAGTGTATTTCGGAAGTTTTCAGAAAACTTAGGCTTGAATTCAATGAGTTTTGTGTAATTCGATGTTGTTTGAGGTGTTTTGATGATTGGAACAAGTTTGAATGAGGTTTTAGGATATGTTGGTGCTTTTGGTTGAGGTACCGAGGGCCTCAAGTGAGTTTCGGAGGGTCAATCAGACCATTGTTGGTATTTTGAAGTTGCAGATTTTCTAAAGTTTCTGTTGCAGACTTTTGGCCTTCGCGTTCGCAAGAAGGCTCTCGCGTTCGCGAAGGGATGCATGAGGAGGCTGTGAATTTTGCCTTCGCATTTGCGATGTTGGTCCTACATCCGCGAAGGGGTGAGGTCCTGAGTGTTTTGCGAATGCGATGTGTTTCCCGCATTCGCGTAGTGTAAATAGAGCAGCTGGGGTCCTGGCCCTTTTGTGTTTCGCATTCACAATATAGTTTTGCGTTCGCGATGGTATGGCAAGTGGAAGCTACGCGTTTGCGTGAGAGATACCACGTTCGCGAAGGTTTAAGCGGAATATGCATTACGTTCGCTTCTGGTACGTCGTGTACGCCTAAGGCAATTAATGGTCAACGAGATGTTGTGCATCGCGATCGCTAGGAGTTGACCGCGATCGCGACGAAGGATTTTGAGTGCTGGGCAGAATGTTTTTAAGTCGTCTTGTCCACGATTTTGGGTCTATTTTCACCCATGGATTCTCGTTTTTAGAGATTTTTGAAGGAAATTAAAGATGGATTCAAGAGAAATCAACTTGAGGTAAGAATCTTGGTCTTAAAACTCAATTATATTGTGAAATCCACCTAGAAATTCATGGAATCTAAGCCAAAAATTGAAGAACTAGGGCTTGAGAAATTGGACTTTTGAATTGGGATTTGAGGGGCCATTTGAGGTCGGATTTGAGAACTTGTGATATGTATGGACTCGTGAGAAGATACGGAATCTAATGATGTGAAAAATTCTGAGTTTCAAGAAGTGGGCCCGGGGCTCGGGGCTCGGGGCTCGGGTTTTTGTAATTTCTGGATATGTGCCCGTTATTGATTGTTTTTACTTGGGCTTTGTTCCCTTAGTATATTGTCATGTATTTGTTCTAATTTTGGATAGATTCGACACGAGTGGAGGCCTATTCGAGGGGCTAAGGCGTCGTGAGCTAGAGATATCACCGGTTTGAGGTGAGTAATGATTGTAAATGATATTCTGAATGTTTGAAACCCCGGATTGCACATCGTAGTGCTATATTGAGGTGAGACACGCGCTGGATGATGAGAATGGAGTCTTTTACTACTGGGGATTGTGACTTGGTCTGTAACGATTGATGATTTTACTGCAAATTTGACTAAACGTAATTGTTATCATCATGATCTGAGCTGATTGCCATATTCGGGCTTCGTTCCAATTATTTGCACCCTTCGGGGATGGTTGTTGATATTTACTCACTGTTTTGATTTTATACTTGAACTCAGTCATGTATTTTCCATTGTTTTCAAAACTCAGCCAAGTTTATTTTGCTTTAACACTTGAAATGATATATCCAATACTATTTTGGGCTGAGCATCATGTTTTACTGTTTCCCGAGGGGCTTATGTGATTTTTTACTGAGTGAGGCTGAGGTCCTGTGTTGTGAGGATATTTTTGGGATCGGGCTGCATGCCGCAACAATGTTATACTGATACTGATTTGAGTATGAGGGCCTAGACTTAATGCCATGAGATGGCTTGATATTGCTCTTGAGCCGTAAGGGGCCCCTCCCGGAGTCTGCACCACCCCAGTGAGCGCCGTCGACGAAAAATGGATCAGGCTGCACGCTGCAATAATATATGGATCGGACTGTACATTGTAGCAGTACTGCTACTGTTCTATGTGCTTACTTAATTTCATTTGCCTGCCATTATCTGTTATCTGTGCTTCTTCATGCAATATCTACCTAATTGCCTGACATTATCTGATAACTGAGTGTTGTGCCCGATGGGCGGATTTCTGCACTTATCTACACTATTTGGTTTGCATTTATTTGCGTAACCGCTGAAAAAGTCATTTCCAAAAGAGGTTTAAACTGAGCTAAGATGTTTTATTCTAAAGATTTCATAGCTTCACTGGTTTTCTCAAAGGGTTTTACACTGCTCAGCATGATGGTTTGTTCTACGTGATTTCTCACTGCTCAGTTATTATTTACCTTTATTACTCACTGAATTAGAGTATTCACTTTACTCCCTGCACCTCGTGTGCAGATGCAGGTATTTGTTCACCCGGTACCGGGTTTTGAGCTGATCGAATGCTAAGTTATCGAAGTTTAGCGAGGTGACTGCCAGTGTTGGCAGCACCGCATTTCTTCCTTTTGTTTATCAGACCTATTTTGTATATTTCAGGCCTTGTAGTAGTATTTATACTCTAATAGATGCTCGTGACTTGTGACACCCTGGTTTGGGCTATGTTTGGGTTGTATCCCGCACCTTATAAAGAAAATGTTTGTTTAGACTGTGGTTATTTAATTGTGCAAAAACTGTTTATTAAAATTAATTATTCTGAAAGGGCGATTTGTGTTGGTTGGCTGGCCTTGTCTTCACGAGAGGTGCCATCATGACCGGAGCGGGGTTTGGGTCGTGACAAGTTGGTATTAGAGCCTAGGTTACTAGGTCTCACGAGTCATGGGCAGGTTTAGTAGAGTCTCGCAGATCGGTATGGAGATGTCTGTATTTATCCTCGAGAGGTTGCGGAACCTTTAGGAAAACTTCACATTCTTGAATTCTCATTGTGCGTCCTTGATTCAGCTTGAAAAGTAACTCTTGAAATTCCTTCCACGCGTTTGTAGGCGCGCATGAGCGCTCAGTATCAGATGTGCCTTAATGGCTTGTGATTCCCCAATCGAGGGGCGAGATGTAATCTCCGTGAGTTTATGTTGGGCTAGTCTGGAGGATTTGAGGCCAGATCTTTGCCTATGGCTTGAGCACCGAGGTGCTGATTGTGTGAACAAGTGTTTTTGAACTTATATGTTCGGTATTGTCCCTATTGGTGGGAGTGATGGTTGGGTAACTATGTGATGAGTATGTTAGTACTACGAGATGTATCTATATGACTTGGAAGTGACGAGGAAGGTCTATGGGATGATAGAAGGACTATTAGGTGCTTGAATTCCATCGTGATTCGAGGTATAGCCCCGAATTATGGGTGTGTGAAGGATCTTTTCATGTTTTCCAGTTGAGGGTGAAGTAAATTTAATGTTGCGGTATGAGTTTAGACTCAAGAAGATTAAGTGACTGCGTGCAGTTTATGACGATGGAAGGTATACAGAAATGTTAACTGAAGGCAGAGCAGGTGGGTTATCTCCTGCGAAAAGTTCTGGGGTGGTGTGACTCTTATGTGATTGTAGAAGATTTCAGGTGCAAGTGAAATGTAAGCGATGAAAGTTGAATTTTTGGGTCACTTAAGAGAGTGGGCTGAACGGTTGCGAGAATGAGTGCAAGATTGCCAAATATTTAAAGTACTAGATGATCTGTGTATTCACAAGCTTATAAAGGGATTTGAGTTTAATCTCACTATGGTGTTGTGGCATCAATAGAGAATAAGTGTTATGAGTTATTGAGTGTATTTTGATCTATGGCTCCGAGCCAAGTGGGGGAGTATGATGTGAGTAGTTGATTGCATGATTTGGTGCTAGGTTGGTTCCAGTTTGAGGCGTGTGGTGTGTTAGTGATGGCTCACAGAGATTGAAGTCGAGGATGTCTCGAGGGAAGGAAATTTTTTGACAAGGTTATATGGTGCTTCGTAGGTGTGTGAGAATCACAGGATGTCTTAAGTTGTTGTTAGTAAAGAATGCTCAGTACATAGAGTAGGAAGATGCTTGCTTGTATTGGAATAGGGTCGCATCCTGCGGTGTCAGAGTGCTAATGAGGCATAGGTGGTTCTGTTCGTTTGACCAGGCTAATTGTAGAGTAAATAGAGTAAATGACTCTCGAGAATGGTTCTAATGTGTTCAAGATTCTACATGTAACAATCAGGTGTCTTAAAGTTTTATACGTGGTTAGAAACTGAATTTTATTGGAAGAGGTCAAGACTTGTAGTATTTTTATGTTAATTATAGGATTCTATGTATCAATTTCAGGAAAGTAAAGGTAACTAATTTAGGTTCACAGGAAGTTCTTTAGAGTTAAGTATTCTGGAATGTGGTGTTTCTGGGAATGTTAAGAAAGTATTCAACGATGTATGAGCCTTCGACGGTGTGGCTTTATGCTTGGTTCCATGTGGTAAGTTTGAGTTGAGGATTGTGGTGCTACAGTAAAAAGGAAATATCAAGTTGAAGATAAATCAAAAAGAAATTTAGATAGATGGGGTAATTTGGTAGTAGACCGGACTGGTATGGTAAGGATATGATTAATTCCTTGTGTTTGTTTGAGGTGATGAGTTCTTACATGTATTTTGCAGCAATGCTCTTAAGTTTGTGTTGCAGACTTTTGGCCTTCACGTTCATGAGAAGACTCTCGCGTTCGCGAAGGGATGCATGAGGAGGCTGTGAATTTTGCATTCATGTTAGCGATATTGGTCCCGAAACTGTGAAGGGGTAAAGTCATGAGTGTTTCGCAAACGCGATGTGTTTCCCGAGCTCGCGTAGTGTAAATAGAGTAGCTGAGGTCCTGCACATTTTGTGTTTCACATTCGCAATATAGTTTCGCATTTGCGATGGTATGGCAAGTGGAAGCTATGCATTCACGCGAAGGATACCGCGTTCATGAAGGTTTAAGCGGAATAGGCATCGCGTTCGCTTCTCGTACGTCGCGTACGCGTAAGACAATTAATGGTCAATGAGATGTTGTGCATCGCGATCGCGAGGAGTCGACTGCGGTCGCAACGAAGGATTTCGAGTGCTGGGCTGTAACGACCCGACCGGTCGTTTTGAGAAATTAAGCTCCGTTCAGCAGCATAAGGTCTGGGACAACTTTGGACTACCAGTATCGACTTGTGTTTGTGATTGGTTGAGGCCCCTGGGGCCTCGGCTGTGTTTCGGATGCTCAACGGGTAAATTTTGAAGTTAGAAGAAAATTTGCAGCAGGCCTTCTGGTGTTTTTGCTTCTGCGGCTTTGGAACCGCAGAAGCGGAAAATGGACGTTGGCTTGGGAACCGCAGATGCGGTGTAAGTTCCTCAGAAGCAAACTCGCTTTTGCGATGGGTGGACCGCAGAAGCGGTTGGTCGGCTAATTAAGAGAACCGCAGAAGCGGTTGGTTTTCCGTAAAAGCGGGACCGCAAAAACGGAAATGCCTGGGCAAAAATAGAAAATTTTGAGAGTTTAATTTCATAAGTTTAAAATCGATTGAGAGCTCGGGAGAAGGCGATTTTGGGTGGATTTTGAAGAGGAGATCAGTGGGTAATGTTTCCTTAACATTATTTAGTTGTTTTCTACCAATATCTAGTTAAATCCACCATTAGAATTCGAATTTAAGGTCAAAATTGGGGGAAATTGGATGAAACTTCTTAGACTTAATTATTGTATTTTGAGTGGGCATTTGACCTCCGATTTAGGAGATTATTATATGGTTAGACTCGTGAGAGTGCGAGGGTTCTGAAAATATGAAAATTATTCGATTCCGAGACGTTGGCTTGAGGGGCGTTTTGGTTATTTTACCTAATTTAACGCTTTAACTTTGAATTAAATAATATAATCAGTTGCTTGAGATGTTGATTACAATGTGTGATCTAATTGAATAGATTTGGGCCATTTGGAGTCGAGAACTCGTGGTAGGAACATGGTTGCTAGTTGATTTTAGCCGGTTCGAGGTAAGTATCTTGCCTAACCTTGTGTGGGGGACTTCCCCTTAGGATTTGAGTCTTCTATGTTGATTGTATTCCTTGCACGCGAGGTGACGAGTGTGTGTTCGGATATATTTATGGTAAATTGATCCTTTAGGCTCTTAGATCCTTGTAATCACCGAATATGAAGTTGTACTCGAGCCGATTGATGAATAATCCGGTTCTACTTAAAGTTGTTAACATTTAACTTTTCTTTCTTATTTGCTTTATATTACTTGAAGCCTATTACTTGTGCTAGACTAGGAAAGCATGTCCACCTGACATAATTGCCTAATTGCTAAGTTGTTTAATCGTTCTACGTGAAGCATGCTAGGCTAGTTCTATCTGCTACTCCATTTTTCATACTTATCCCTTGGTTTGTTTCTGGCTGTGATTAGGCACTTTTATTTTGGGACTGCAGGATGGTATCCTGGGAGATCCCCTGCACTTTTATTTTGGGACTACGGGATGGTATCCCGGGAGATCCCCGGCACATAAATGATTGGACTACGGGACGGTATCCTGGGAGATCCTTTGATACTGGTACGAGAGCTGAACTACGGGAAGATATCCCGGGAGATCCATTGGACAATTGAGGAGAGGGCTATAGGACGGTATCCTGGGAGAAACTCATTGGTTTTTGAGATCGAGTTGTGTTTACCCTGTGTTTCTACTTTATCCTGGTAGTTATTATTGTTTCGTTGATTTGCCTTATTACACTGCTGCGTTTATTATTCCTTTCAGATTCCCACCCTGTTAATTGTTGATATTGTGATGCATGAGGTTTCTGCCGTACGGTTTTTGATATTGTGATGCACGAGGTTTCTGCCGTGCAGTTGTTGATATTGTGATGCATGAGGTTTCTGCCATGCAGTTGTTGATACTGTGATGCACGAGGTCTTTACCATGCTATTGTGTTGTTGATGTTTTGCACATGCGGCGTAATAAGGAGGGATATGTTATATACTTATATGTGGGTTGCGCATGTGGCGGAATAAGGAGGGACATTGTATGCACGTGTGGAGAAATAAGGCGGTGCCTATTATATTATTTATTGCCCACGTGGCGAAATAAGGTGGGCTATGTTAGGGATTGATTGTATAGAGTTGAGACGGCCTGTTGAGGCATTCCTATTGTTTCTATTATGATTATGGGTTGTTTACCTGTATGAACGTTACCGCTTGGGAGTTGTGAGGGAACACCGTACGTGCGGTCCGTCCTTTTTTTTTTTATGTTTGCTGGTTGGTAGAAGTTTGTTAGAAACATTTACACAAGCATACACGTAGCTGAGCACTCCTATTAGAGGTGAATTCCTCCTTATTTTTTTCTAAGGGTGGAGGTACGCCCTCGCTTATCCATTATAAGAGGGAGAGTGGCCCTAGTTAGCCAGTTAGTTGTCGGTATAACCATGAAATTGATAGGGCACAGGATGCCAATTGTTAGATTTCAAATGCTGGGTCTTTGCGAGTTGTGGTTTGTCCGAGACTTGGTGAAATTGTGGAAAGAGTAGGATAAGACCTTCTGTGAACATCATTGTATGATATGAATTATTGACTTGTTCCTTTTGTCTGCTGTGTTGTTACCTTAGGATTTGGGTTTTGATTCTGCCGACATTTTGTACCATCGTTTATCATATCCTTGTTGTTAATTGTTGTACTTATCCCTTATTCTGAATTGTAGCATTTTTTTGGTCGTTCATGCATTCTTTACATAATCATATGTCGTTACGATTATCCTATGGTTATACAGTTTATTGACCGGTAGGTGCCTTGACTATCCCTCGTCACTACTCCATCGAGGATAGTCTTGATACTTACTGGGCACCGCCGTGGTGTGCTCATACTACTCTTCTGCACATTTTTGTTGTGCAGATACAGGTACTCACGTTCAGTTCTGTCAGCCTTGGAAGGAGGTGTATCGGTAGAGACTTCAAGGTATATCTGCTGCGTCCGCAGACCAAGGAGTCCCTTTCCAGCTTTTTCTATAATAAGTATAGTTCTTCCAGTATTTCATCTTTTGTATAGATATTCTTGAGTCAGAGCCTCTTATGTGATCCTTAGCTTGTGATTTGTGAGTTTCCGGGTTTTGGGAAGTTTGTTAGCTTTGAGAATTGTTGTGGTATGTGCCGAGCGACACCTTAAACCATGTTTATTTTTACTAGTTCAGTTTTATTTATTTTCTTCTGCATTGTTAGGCTTACCTAGTCATAGGGACTAGGTTTCATCACGACATGTTCATGGAGGGTGAACTGGGGTCGTGACAAGTTGGTATTAGAGCTCTAGGTTGATAGGAGTCACAGATCACAAGCCGGTTTATTAGAGTCTCGTGGATCGGTACGGAGACGTCTGTACTTATCTGCGAGAGGCTATGTAACCGTCAGGAAAATTCCACTTCATTTGATTTCCCTGTCGTGCGAGATTTTGACATTCACAATCGTAAACCTCTATCTTCTACTCTCTCACAGATGGTGAGGACACGTACTACCTGAGGTGATCAGGCACCCGTGCCCCCTGCTGCAGCCGTTGGAGGTCGGGGCCGGGGTAGAGTTCGAGGACGCGCACGAGGTGCAGCGAGAGTGCCTGCACGAGCTGCCACTGAGGCACCACCAGCAGATCCAGCCGGAGTCCAAGCACCTGACACGCCCACTGCTACTACTACCCCAGCCATTCAGGACACTTTGGCACAGTTCATGAGTATGTATACCACTTTGGCTCAGGCAGGATTGCTTCCCCTTGCTGCAACCACACTCCAGGCCGGGGGAGGAGCACAGACTCCCGCCGCCCGCACTCCTGAGCAGCGAGCGCATGTTGAGCAGGTCCCTGAGATTATTCCTGCACCGCCTGCGGCACCAGTTCAGCCCGAGGGCATGGCAGTGGCTTCCGTGCAGGAGCAGATGAGACTAGGGAGGTTTAAGAAGTATGATCCTCCGGTGTTCAGTGGATTAGCATCAGACTATGCCTTGGGGTTTCTTGATGAGTGTTACCGTATTCTCCGTACTATGGGTATTTGTGGATCGAGCGGGGTTTCCTTCACTACTTTTCAGCTTTGAGGAGCCGCCTATGATTGGTGTGGCACCCATGAGTTAGACAGTCTAGACGAGGCAGCTTCACTGACTTGGACTCAGTTTTCAGATATGTTCCTGAGAGAGTTTGTTCCTCAGAGCCTCAGGGATGCATGGCGTGCGGAGTTTGAGCATTTGTACCAGGGTGCTATGATCGTCTCGGAGTATGCTGTCTGTTACACCAGTTTGGCTAGACATGCCTCAGCCTTGGTTTCTACTATTCGCGAGAAGGTTCGACGGTTTATTGCGGGGCTTATTCCTAGAATCAGGTCCAGTATGGCCCGTGAGTTGGAGATGGATGTTCCATATCAGTAGGTGGTGAACATTGCTAGGAGGATAGAGGGTATGCATACTAGAGAGATTGTAGGCATGGTCATGAGAGAGAGAGCAGACGAGATCAGGAGCGAGAGTTTGAGGAGGCGAGGGGTTGTCGTAGACCGAGAAGATATACATGTCCTTATTTTAGAGGCAGGGTGCATCATGGTAGAGGTTTTGCAGGTCATCCAGTTCAGTTCGCGCTTCAGACTCAGCACGGTAACTCAGGTGCTCATGGGTCTCGGAGTACCCGTATCGCACAGTTCCCACCAGCTCGTCAGCAGAGACGGTGTTTTGAGTGTGGAGATACTAGCCACATGGTGAGAGATTGTCCCAGACTTCGGACCGGTGTGTCCCAGTGAGGTATTCATGCAGGTAGAGGGCGCCCAAGAGGAGGAGGCCCGGCTCTTTGATGTGTTCCATATGGTAGGCTTGAGGCCGGTGCGCCGGTTGAATGACATTCAGGTACGAATTCGGTTTATTATTGAGGGACACTATCTGTAGTTCATCACAGTTCTACTTCTCGGGGCGGATTTCCTTGTTTGTTGCTCCATTTATGGGAGCGCTTCATGATTTGCACTCCGTCTATATGATTACCCTGTTGGGAGGTTTTATGAGTGATAGCCCTGTCTATCGTCTGATTCTAGCCATTGTCTTTCCTGTTGTCTGTTTTGGTAGGCTTGATGTGACTTCTGAGCATTCTTGGTTACGAGCTGTGATTTCTATACTCCACCGGTGTGGGAGCTGGTCTGTGTTGTAAACTGTAGATGGAATTGATCTAGTGAGAGTCTCTAGATGGGGTTGATGTGTGCCCTACTTGTGATTTAGTACTGAGGGCAGGACCCTCATGATTTCAGGTGATTGATATGCTGAGACCGGGCTGTGTACTGCGGTGAGAGGTTATATCAGTATAGATCATTGCGAGTTATTTATATGCTTTCATTCTTTCTTGTAGATGTTTTTGTTGATTTGTGTTTTAGGAGAAATTGTGCTAGTTTGAATTGTTTGTTAGTTCCCCTATGTGTTTCCTTTCTTATACTCAGTCATTTCCATTCTATGCTTCTTGAGTTTAGTTTGTGGGATATGTACCCGTTGGTGTTGGCTGAGGTTTGGTTATTCGAGTGTCTGTTATGCGGTTTTCGTGGTTTTTGTATCATCGCTAGTGTTGTGGAGGTTTGAAAAGAGTTCCTGTAGAATATGAGGCTTATGGCCGGTACAAATTTGATCTCAGGCAAGTACTGCTACCAGAAATGCGATTGTGGGCCTATGTGTAAGGTGTCATGTGGTGTGGTTGTACCCTGTGTGTGTTGGATTGTATTGAAATAGTTGGTTGAGACTGGTACCGGGCATGGATTAGGATCGGGTCTTTTGGAAGTAGATGGAGGGTAAGAATTCGGGCTTGTAAGCTTAGTGGTATTACTAGAAAGGTTAAAATTTCAGTTGAGATGGTGTCGTCATGCTTATGTGGATTGGGGTGGCGCGGGATCACCCACGGGTGTATGTTGGAAGTTCGCACTCAGTGACTTGAAGACTTCAGGTATGTTCTCTATGCTCGTTCGAGGACGAATGAATGTTTAAGTATGGGAGGATGTAACGACCTGACCGATCATTTTGAGAAATTAAGCTCCGTTCAGCAGCATAAGGTCTGGGATAGCTTTGAACTACGAGTATCGACTTGCGTGCATGGTGGAATTCGGCTTTCAGATGGTTTAGAGTCAAATTTAGAGAAGAAACCTTGTTTTGAAAGTTAGAACGGTGAAAAGTTGACCGGGATTGGACTTTTGGGTAAACGACCTCGGAATGGGTCGTGGATGATCTCAACAACTTCGTATGGTGATTTTGAACTTAGGCGCGTGTCCAGATTTAGATTTGGAGGTCCGTAGAGTAAGTTAAGGCATTTTGGTGAAAGTTGAAGTTGAAAAATGAAGAAGTTTGACCCACAATTGACTTTTAGGATATCGGGGTCGGAATGCGATTCTGAGAATTGGAACGGCTCCGTTATGTCATTTTGGACTTGTCTGCAAAATTTAGCATCATTCCGAGTTGAATTGATAGGTTTCGGCATGAGATTCGTTATTTGAAGACTTGGAAGTTCATAAGCTTGATTTTTCGTTTGATTCGTCGTTTCGATGTTGTGTTATGTGATTTGGGACTTCGAGCGAGTCTGTGTTAGGTTATATGACTTGTGTGTGTGATTGGTTGAGGCCCCGGGGGCCTCGGGTGTGTTTCAGATGCTCAACGGGTAAATTTTAAAGTTAGAAGGAAATTTGCAGTAGGCCTTTTGGTGTTTTCGCTTCTGCGGCTTGGGAACAGCAGAAGTGGCGCCGCAGAAGCGGCTTGGCTGCCGCAGAAGCGGCTTGGCTTCCGCAGAAGCGGAAAGTGGACGTTGGCTTGGGAACCGCAGAAGTGGTGTAACTTCCGCAGAAGCGAACTCGCTTCTGCGATGGGTGGACCGCAGAAGCGGTTGCTCGGCTAATTAAGAGAACCGCAGAAGCGGTTGGTTTTCTGCAAAAGCGGGACCGCAAAAGCGGAAATGCCTGGGTAGAAATAGAAAATTTCGAGGGTTTAATTTCATAAGTTGAAAATCGATTGAGAGCTCCGGAGAAGGCGATTATGGGTGCATTTTGAAGAGGAGATCACTGGATAATGTTTCTTTAACCTCATTTAGTTGTTTTCTACCAATATCTAGTTAAATCCACCATTAGAATTCGAATTCAAGGTCAAAATTTGGGAAAATTGGATGAAACTTCTTAAACTTAATTATTATATTTTGAGTGGGCATTTGACCTCCGATTTGGGAGATTATTATATGGTTAAACTCGTGAGAGTGCGAGGGTTCTGAAAATATGAATATTATTTGATTCCGAGACATTGGCCTGAGGGGTGTTTTGGTCATTTTACCTAATTTAGCGCTTTAGCTTTGAATTAAATAATATAATCAATTGCTTGAGATGTTGATTACAATGTGTGATCTAACTGAATAGATTTGGGCCATTTGGAGTCGAGAACTCGTGGCAAGAACGTGGTTGCTAGTTGATTTTAACCGGTTCGAGGTAAGTATCTTGCCTAACCTTGTGTGGGGGACTTCCCCTTAGGATTTGAGTCTTCTATGTTGATTGTATTCCTTACACGCGAGATGATGAGTGCGTGTTCGGATTTATTTGTGGTAAATTGATCCTTTAGGCTCTTAGATCCTTGTAATCACCGAATATGAAGTTGTACTCGAGCCGATTCATGAAAAATCTGGTTCTACTTAAAGTTGTTTACATTTAACTTTTATTTCTTATTTGCTTTATATTACTTGAAGCCTATTACTTGTGCTAGACTAGGAAAGCATGTCTACCTGACATAATTGCCTAATTGCTAAGTTGTTTAATCGTTCTACGTGAAATATGCTAGGCAAGTTCTATCTGCTACTCCATTTTTCATACTTATCCCTTGGTTTGTTTCTGGCTGTGATTGCGCACTTTTATTTTGGGACTGCGGGACGGAATCCCGGGAGATCCCCTGCACTTTTATTTTGGGACTACGGGACGGCATCCCTGGAGATCCTCTCCACATAAATGATTGGACTACGGGACGGTATCCCGGGAGATCCTTTGATACTGGTACGAGAGCTGGACTACGGGACGGTATCCCGGGAGATCCTTTGATACTGGTACGAGAGCTGGACTACGGGACGGTATCCCGGGAGATCCATTGGACAGTTGATGAGAGGGCTACATGACGGTATCCTGGGAGAACCTCATTGGTATTTGAGATTGAGTTGTGTTTAACCTGTGTTTCTGCTTTATCCTGGTAGTTATTATTATTTCGTTGATTTGCCCTATTACACTGCTGCGTTTATTATTCTTGTCAGATTCCCACCCTGTTAATTATTGATATTGTGATGCACGAGGTTTCTGCCGTGCAGTTGTTGATATTGTGATGCACGAGGTTTCTGCCGTACGGTTGTTGATACTGTGATGCATGAGGTCTTTGCCGTGCTATTGTGTTGTTGATGTTTTGCACATACGGTGTAATAAAGCGGGATATGTTATATACTTATATGTGGGTTGCGCATGTGGAGGAATAAGGAGGGACATTGTATGCACGTGTGGCGAAATAAGGAGGTGCCTATTATATTATTTATCGCACACGTGGCGAAATAAGGTGGGCTATGTCAGGGATTGATTGTATATAGTTGGGACGGCCTGTTGAGGCATTCTCTATTGTTTCTATTGTGATTGTGGGTTGTTTACCTGTATGAATGTTACTGCTTGGGAGTTGTGAGGGAACACCGTATGTGCGGTCCATCCTCTTTTTTTTATGTTTGCTGGTTGGTAGAAGATTGTTAGAAACATTTGCACAAGCATACACGTAGCTAAGCTCTCCTATTAGAGGTGAATTCCTCCTGATTTTTTTCTAAGGGTGGAGGTACGCCCTCGCTTATCCATTATAAGAGGGAGAGTGGCCCTAGTTAGCCAGTTAGTTATCGGTATGACCATGAGATTGATGGGGCACAGGATGCCAATTGTTAGATTTCAGATGCTGGGTCTTTGCGAGTTGTGGTTTGTCCGAGACTTGGTGAAATTGTGGAAAGAGTAGGATAAGACCTTCTGTAAACATCATTGTATGATATGAATTATTGACTTGTTCCTTTTGTCTGCTGTGTTGTTACCTTAGGATTTGGGTTGTGATTCTGCCGACATTTTGTACCATCGTTTATCATATCCTTGTTGTTAATTGTTGTACTTATCGCTTATTGTGAATTGTAGCATTTTTTTGGTTGTTCATGCATTCTTTACATATTCATATGTCGTTACCATTATCCTATGATTATACTGTTTATTGACCGGTAGGTGCCTTGACTGTCCCTCGTCACTACTCCATCCAGGTTAGTCTTGATACTTACTAGGCACCGCCGTGGTGTGCTCATACTACTCTTCTGCACATTTTTGTTGTGCAGATACAGGTACTCACGTTCAGTTCTGTCAGCCTTGGAAGGAGGCGTATCGGTAGAGACTTCAAGGTATATCTGCTGCGTCCGCAGACCAAGGAGTCCCTTTCCAGCTTTTTCTATAATAAGTATAGTTCTTCCAGTATTTCATCTTTTGTATAGATATTCTTGAGTCAGAGCCTCTTATGTGATCCTTAGCTTGTGATTTGTGAGTTTCCGGGTTTTGGGAAGTTTGTTAGCTTTGAGAATTGTTGTGGTATGTGCCGAGCGACACCTTAAACCATGTTTATTTTTACCAGTTCAGTTTTATTTATTTTCTTCCGCATTGTTAGGCTTACCTTGTCATAGGGACTAGGTGCCATCACGACATGTTCATGGAGGGTGAACTGGGGTCGTGACATGGGCAGAATGTTTTTAAGTCGTCTTGTCCGTGATTTTGGGTCTATTTTCACTCACGACTGCTTGTTTTTAGAGTTTTGAAGGAAATTAAAGAGGGATTCAAGAGAAATCGACTTGAGGTAAGAATCTTGGTCTTAAAACTTGATTATATTGTGAAATCCACCTAGAAATTCATGGAAACTAAGCCAAAAATTGAAAAACTAGGGCTTGAGAAATTGAACTTTTGAATTGGGATTTGATGGGCCATTTGAGGTCGGATTTGAGAACTTTTGATATGTATGAACTCGTGAGAAGATAAGGAATCTAATGATGTAAAAATTTTTGAGTTTTAAGAAGTGGTCCCTGGGCTCGGGTTTTTGTAATTTCGGGATATGTGCCCGATATTGATTTTTTTTACTTGGGCTTTGTTCCCTTAGCATATTGTGATGTATTCGTTCTGATTTTGGATAGATTCGACGCAAGTGGAGGCCGATTCGAGGGGAAAAGGCATCGTGAGCTAGAGATATTGCCGGTTTGAGTTGAGTAATGATTATAAATGATGTTCTGAGGGTTTGAAACCCCGGATTGCACATCGTAGTGCTATATTGAGGCGAGACACGTGCTGGATGATGAGTGTGGGGGTCTTTTACTACTGGGGATTGTGACTTTGTCCATCCCGATTGATGATTTTACCGCATGTTTGACTGAAACTTAATTGTTATCGTCATGATCTTGGCTGATTGCGATGTTCGGGCTTCGTGTCAATTATTTGCACCCTTCGGGGATGGTTGTTGATATTTCCTTACTGTTTTGATTTTATACTTGAACTCAGTCATGTATTTTCCACTGTTTTCAAAACTCAGCCAAGTTTATTTTGCTTTAACACTTGAAATGATATTTCCAATACTATTTTGGACTGAGCATCATATTTTACTGTTTCCTGAGAGGCTTATGTGATTTTTGACTGAGTGAGGCCGAGGGCCTGTGTTGTGAGGATACTTTTGGGATCGGGTTGCATGCCGCAATAATATTATATTGATACTTATATGAGGCCGATGGCCTAGACTTAGTGACACGACATGGGTTGATATTGCACTTCGGCTGTAAGGGGCCCCTCCCGGAGTCTGCACACCCCCAGTGAGCGCCGTCAATGATAAATGGATCGGGCTTCACGCTGCAGCAATATATGGATCGGGCTGCATGCCGCAACGATACTGGTACTATTCTATGTGTTTACTTTATTTTATTTTCCTTCCATTATCTGTTGTCTGTGCTACTTCATGCAAAATCTAGCTGATTGCCTGGCATTATCTGATAACTGAGTGTTGTGCCGGAGGGGCGAATTTCTGTGAATATCTGCACTATTTGGTTTGCATTCATTTGCGTAACCACTGAAAAAGTCATTTCCAAAAGAGGTTTAAACTGGGCTAAGATATTTTTTTCTAAAGATTTCACAGCTTCACTGATTTTCTCAAAGGGTTTTACACTGCTCTATACATCATGATAGTTTGTTCTACGTGATTTCTTACTGCTCAGTTATTATTTACCTTTATTATTCACCGAGTTTGAGTACTCACTTTACTCCCTGCAACTCGTGTGCAGATGCAGGTATTTGTTCACTCGGTAGCGGGTTTTGAGCTGATTGAAGGCTAAGTTATTGGAGTTTAGCGAGGTGACTGTCAGCGTTCGCAACACCGCATTTCTTCCTTTTGTTTATCAGACCTATTTTGTATATTTCAGGCCTTGTAGTAGTATTATACTCTAATAGATGCTCGTGACTTGTGACACCCCAATTTGGGCTATGTTTGGGTTGTATTCCGCACCTTATAAAGAAAATGTTTGTTCAGACTGTGGTTATTTAATTGTGCAAAAACTGTTTATTAACATTAATTTTTCTGAAAGGGCAATTTGTGTTTGTTGGTTGGCCTTGTCTTCACGAGAGGCGCCATTACGACCGGAGCGAGGTTTGGGTCGTGACAATATTGTGGGATAAAATATCTTGATGATTGTAGCACAAGATTATAGTATGATTTGTCTTGATTATGGGAGTAGTTATACTCTAACTTTTTGTGCTAGTATACTTAGTGTATATTGAACAGAGCAAGTAGAGAAAAGTTGGTTTTGTATTGAATATACAAAGCATTTTTTCTAATTCATTAAATAAGCTTATACTCCTAATCTTAATATAATTATTATGATAAATGTAATTTGTTTATTGTTTTGATTTATCATATGGTACGACTCTATTCAGAGTTAGTGTAATCCTAATAGATTGGACAATAACGAATGATATTTGTAAATAATAATTAGTTGATAGAATCCATGACTTGGTTTTGAGTTTGCTGATACCACTTTATGTAATCTTATAAGTTTTCATGTGAAAACCCTGCTGGTGGATTTTGTATCCATCACATGAAATAGTTTAAGTGAAATTGTAAAGGATTTAATTAATTGATTAATTTAAATTTTCAGTGATTTAATTTAATTAACTAGTATTTGAGATCTTAACACGGGGAGTTAAAATAAGTGTTATTGAATTTTCGAAATTCGTATTGAGGAGTTTAATAGCAATTTTTTTAGTGAAATAAATTGTAATTAATTATAGTAAGAATTAATTCATGCTAATTTCGAATTAATGCTATAATTGGTAGCCTCTTACAATTTCTATGGTCCCTGCTATACCTAGTAAAAACCTGGACAAGACTTGAAAAAAAAAGTGACTGAAAAGTCATCTAGTAGAGTTAGAGTAGGATTCTACTTAGAAAAAGGCAGAATTCTACACATTTTTGGAGGAGTATTTTCGGCCAAATAACTCTACTAAAGGAAGACTAATTTCACCCAATAACTTACTTTAGAGTTGTATTATTTTTGCCCACCCAAAAACAAAATCGTCCAAGGTTTTACCAGGCATATAGCAAAAGACTGCAACACTGGATTCTTGTAGTTTGGAAGATTTGTGCCACTATTTCAAGAGGTTAGTGCTCCTAATCTTGTGATTATTGTGTTGTGTAGTTTACATGTATTTGATGTCTGGCTTGTATGCTTGCTTCCACTACGCATGTTCGAACAAATTTGCCTTGCCACAAGAGACTTGACGACACATCAGAGTTTTAATATAAATTGTGTCATGACTTCGGAACAAATTGCTCACAAGTCGTGACGGATTGCCACAAGTTGTGATGGATGGATAAACTTAACTTGCCGCAAGTCGGGAGAAATTGTTAGGACTTTATTAAGTTATCACAAATAATTCACATTGCCTGGCGAATAACCACAAGCTCGGACAAGTCGGGCTGTTCGTCATGACTTTAATACAAATTTATTCATATCTTCAAAATAAATTATTATAAATTCTGACGGATCATCAAAATTTGACTGTATAGAAATTTCACCAATACGTTTTTTGCTTTGAAATCAATCTAATTTGGTCCAAATAAACTCCAAATTTGATATTCAACCTTCTAATAATAATCCCAACAATTTCAATAAACTCAACTAAAATATTGAAAAATTTGTAAATCCACTTAGTCTTCTTTAACTAAATCCATAATAGTATTCTTCAAGTCTTTTCAACCAAATCTATTCAAATTAACTACAATATATGTAATAGGTCCTCAATTATTTAAACACATATGAAAAGATGGGGATGGAGAAGGAGAGAAAAAGGAAGCGAAGTTCTAACAGTGTATCTATATTTACAAAATTTTAAAACTCAGGATGTCAAAAGTTAAACGAAAATTGGACGGAAGAACAAAATATACTACATGTTTACATGTTGATTGAAGCAAATAACATACCACAACAACCATTGTAAACATAAACTTTAATTACACCAGGATCTTGATAATCTTACATGTAATTGTCATAGAAAACATACCTAAAGCGGAATCCATTATCGTGAAGCGAAAGCGTTAATCGGTAAATTGGTTTCTCGCCCCTTGCCCTAGATTTCGTTACTGCAGCCTTTAGTAATGGAAGAAAGGAAATAAAAATACGGTAACCCTAATGGGTAGGGAGAGGATCAATTTATGGATGTTCTTATTTAATCCGGTACGTCCATCAAGTAACCGATCAGACGGATGGGATTTGCTTATTAATTAAATATCAATTAAGGTCCTAATATTTTTTTGCCATATATACACATAGGAAATAACTTACATTCTCCCACTTGGCCAAATAATCACATAATATTAATATTTAACAATATAACCATTAGTTGCGCATAAACAAACTCTTTTATAATGTCCATCATAAATACCACAATACGATAAACTACTAAATGTGAATTATGACGATTATATATAATTTATCTACATACTCCCTTCTATATACTACAATATTAGCAACTCATCGTACCGGGTCCATAAGCTATAAAATATTATGGTCTACGATGATATCTCATTGAGACTTATCCTGTAATATCTCAAAACAATAATGTGTTTACCATTATGAGAAACAAGAAATCACTAATGTATATCAGAAACACATAAATGAGCTTAGAGTGACAAAACATCATAAATACATCAATCATAAATACAGCTAAGACCCATTCTATGTACATGTTCTTTAAATATCTTTGGCTGTAAACCTTTCGTTAAAGGATATACAATCGTGAGATCAGTTCTATTATGCTCAAGTGACACTCTTTGTTTCTGAACTTCCTCCTTGATAGTAAAGTACTTTAATTCCATTTCTTTGGAACCTTTGGAGTACTTATCGTTCTTGGAGAAGAATACTGCTGCAGAATTATCACAGTAAATTTTCAGCAGATTGGTAATGGTGTCGACAATCCTAAGTCCTGAAATAAAGTCTTGCAGCCATAATGCATGAATTGTGGCCTCAAAACATGCCACAAATTCTGCTTCCATCGTGGAGGCAATGACAGTCTGTTTGGAACTCTTCCACGATGTAACTACCTGATCGGTCATTTTGAGAAATTAATCTCCGTTCAGCGGTGTAAGGTTTGGAACAGATTCAGAATATGAGTATCGACTTGCGTGCATGGCTGAATTCAGTTAATGGATGATTCAGAGTCAAATTGGAAGAAAGAATCCAGTTTTGAAAGTTTGAACGGTGAGAGTTTGACCGAAGTTGGACTTTTGAGTAAACAACCTCAAAATAAAATTTTAATGATTACAACAGCTTTGTATGGTGATTTTGGACTTAGGAGCGCGTCCGGATTCAGATTTGGAGGTCCGTAGGGTAAATTTAGGCATTTCGGCGAAAGTTGGAAAAGTTGAAGTTTGAAAAATGGAAAAGTTTGACCCATATTTGAATTTTGAGATATAGGGGTCGGAATGCAATTCCGAGAGTTGGAGCAGCTCCGTTTTGCTATTTTGGACTTATTTGCAAAATTTGGCGTCAGTTTAGATTGATTTGATAGGTTTCGGCACGAGTTTAGATATTTGAAGATTTGAAATTTCATAAGTTCGACTTATGCTTTGATTCGTTGTTTTGGTGTTATTTTATGTGATTTGAAACATCGAGCGAGTTTGTGTTAGGTTATATTACTTGTTTGTGTGATTAGATGGGGTCCCGGGGAGCCTCGAGTGTGTTTCGGATGGGCTACGGGTTATTTTTCTCCTGTTTTGAACTACTGTTATCTGTCAGCTGGTATTCTTCTTCGCGTTTACGTTTGCTCCTCTGTGATCATGAAGAGTAATTATGGAGGGGTATTAATTGTTCATCGCATTCGCATCACTACGTTCGCGATCGCGGAAGTCTGTGTGTTCCTCCTTCGCGTTCGCATATTCTGTTATGCATTCTCATAGTTTCTTCTCTTGGGCAACAAATTATTCCTTCAGTGCGATCGCATACTCCTCCTTGCGCTCACTACATGATCGCATAAACACTTCCGCTATCGCGTAACACATTTTGACAGAAGACTTTTTCCTCTTATACGATTGCATACTTGACCACACGTTCGCATAGTGCAATTTTGAGCACCCTTCATTTTCTTCTACGCGATCACACCATTTCTTCCGTGATCACAATGTACAAATATCTGGGCAGACAGAATATATCCCAAAGTCGAGGGTTTCACCATTTTCACCATATTTTGACTTCTAGAGCTCGGTTCTTGGCGATGTTTAGAGGGATTTTCACCTGGGCAACTTGGGTAAGTGATTCTTACTCGGTTTAGACTAATTTCCATGAATCTTCTCTTAAATTCATCCTTTAATTTCGGAATTTTGGTAGAAACTGGGGGAAAAGTTCTTAGACCTATAGATTGTGTTTTGATTCAGTATTTCACATCGGATTGGGATAATTTTGATATGGGTAGACTTGTGAGAGTGTGAGGATTCTGAAAATATAAATTTTCTCCGATTTCGAGACGTGGGCCCGAGGGGCATTTTGATTATTTTATATAATTTCACGTATTAGCTTAGAATATAATTGTGGAATCAACTACTTAAAGCATTATTTACATTATGAAATTGAATTGAATAGATTTGAGTCATTTGGAATCGAGTACTTGTGGCAAGAACGTGGTTTCTAGTTGATTTAGAGCCAGTTCGAGGTAAGTATCTTGCCTAACCTTGTGTGGGGGACTTCACCTATTTGAGTCTTCTCTGTTGATTGTAATATGTGTACACGAGGTAACGAGTGCGTGCTCGAACTTATTTGTGGAGAAAGTGGCCTTTTAGGGTTCTTAGGTCCTTATATTCACTGGGTACGAAGTTGTTTTTGATATGATTGAATTCACTATTACTAGTTTCACCTCTACATGCTTTACTTGGAATTAATTGCTTTATACATTCTTATTGCCTAATCGACTCTTATTTTTCTTAACTGAAGATCTTTACCTCTTCTACTGTCACGATATCTTTTAAATCTGCTTGTCTTTATTGAAAATTATTATTATCTCTCATGTAATTATTTAGTCTTAATTGAGATTATGATTATCTTCCCGCCGCTCATTATTAATTGAAATTATTGTATATTCTTCGTAACTTGCCCAACTTTAAAGGAAGTTTAGATATCCTATGTTTAGTGGACATTTCCTTATGTGAAATTATTTGATTCATGTTAACTTTCTTGTTGTTGAAATACATATTATGGGGTCCTTGCTTCTTATTATTTTTTCCCTTGTTGAGTGGTTCTTATTTCACTTAGTATTCTTTATTGTGGTTATTTCTTGGGAGCTGGTTTTACCGTCTCCTGGTGAACGAAAGTTCTTGAGTTGATTCACTTGTCGTAATCTTGTATATATTTTCATTGTCGCTGTTGTATTTGTGGTGGTGGTGCATGAGGTTTCTGTCGTGCGATTTTTGATATTGTGATGCATGAGGTTTCTGTCATGCGGTTGTTAATATTGTGATGCACGAGGTTACTGCCGTGCGGTTGTTGTTGTGGGGTTGCATGAGGTTTCTGCCATGCTATTACTACTATTGATATATTGCACATGCAGCGTAACAAGGCGAGATATGTATATATACTTATATATGGGTTGCGAATGTGGCGAGACAAGGTGGAAACATTTTGATGCACCTGTGGCGAAACAAGGCGGGCACTTATTATGTTATTATTTGTACACGTGGCAGAACAAGGTGGGCTATGTTAGGGATTGATTATGAGTACTTGTGATGACCTGGGGGCATTCCTGTTTGTTTAATACTGTGATTGTGGTACGCTCACCCGTATGAGCTTTATCTCGTGGAAGTTGTGATGAAACATCGTGTGTGATGTATGTTCTTCTCCTTTATATCTATTAGTTGGTAGAGATTTTGTTAGAGCACTTGCACAAGCATAACCGTAGTTGAACAGTCCTATTGGAAGTAAAGTCCTCCTGATTTTTCTGAGTATAGATGTACACCCTCATTTACTTATTATATATGTGAGAGTGGCCCTGGTTAATAAGTGAGTTGTTAGTATGACCAGTAGGCCGATGGGGCACACGATGCCAAGTTTTACATTCCAGGTACTATGACTCATGAGTTGTAATTTGACCGAGATTTGGTAATTCGTGGAAATTTGTTGGATAAGACCTGATGTGAACACCGTCGTAGGATCTGAGTTATTGTCTTTCCTTTACTGTATTGTGACTTTGGGATTTGGGTTTTGTCCTTGCTCGCTTTTATGTGTCATTGTTCTTAGTATCTTCGTTGTTATCTACCGTTTTCTTCCCTTATTGTGCTTGTGGCATTGTTAGTCATTTCGTGTAGCCTTTATATATATATATATATATATATATATATATATATATATATATATATATATATATATATATAT
>MU699572.1:106909-193625 GCA_026770625.1 Nicotiana glauca | reverse complement strand
CACACACACACACACACACACACATATATATATATATATATATATATATATATATATATATATATATATATATATATATATATATATATATATATCATGTCCCGTTGTTTCCTATATTTGTATATTTTTTTATGGGACCGGTAGGTGTTTCGACTATTCCTCATTACTACTCCACCGAGGTTAGTCTTGATACTTATTGGGCACCACCATGGTGTGCTCATGTTATTCTTCTGCACATTTTTTGTGTGCAGATCCAGGTACTTCCACTCAGTTCTATCAGCCTTGGAAAGAGGCATTTCTGTAGAGACTTCGAGGTGTATCTGCCACGTTCGCAGACCGAGGAGTCCCTTTTCTATCTTTCTGTATAATTATAGTCCTTTCAATACTTTCCCTTGTTTAGATATTTTTGGATTTAGAGCTTCTTATGTATCTCTTAGCTTGTGATTCATAAGATTTCGGGTTTTGGGAATTGTTGTTAGCTTTGAGAGTTGTTATTGTATGTGTTGAGTGGAACCTTAAACACTATTTCATTTAACTATTTTGGTTTCTAATTATTTCTTCCGCAATTATTGTTTATATTCCGCATTGTTAGGCTTACCTAGACGTAGAGACTAGGTGCCATCACGATTGTTGACGGAGGGCAAACCAGGGTCGTGACAAGTTGGTATCAGAGATCTAGGTTCATAGGAGTCATTAATCACAAGCCGGTTTATTAAAGTCTTGCTAATTGGTACGGAGACGTCTGTACTTATCTATGAGAGGCTATGTAACCGTTAGGAAAATTCCACTTCATTTGATTTCCCTGTCGTGCGAGATTTTTGATATCACAACCCTAAACCTTTATCTTCTATTCTCTCATAGATGGTGAGGACACGTGCTACCCGAGATGACCAGGCACTCGCGCCCCTTACTGCAGCTGTCAGAGGTTGGGTCCGGGGTAGAGGCCGAGGAAGCGCACGTAGTGCAACCAGGGCACCCGCACGAGCTGCCACCGAGGTACCTCCAGCAGTTCCATCCAAAGTCCAGACACCTGATACGCCTATTGCTACTGCTACTCCAGCTCTTCAGGAGACTCTTGCGCAGTTCATGAACATATACACCACTTTAGCTCAGGCAGGGTTGCTTCCCCTTGCTGCAGCCATATCTCAGACCGGGGGAAGAGCACTGACTCCCGCCGCTCGCACTCTTGAGCAGTGAGTGCATGTTGAGCAGGTCCATGAGATTATTCCTGTGCCACCTGCAATACTTGTTCAGCCCGAGGGCAGAGCAGCGACTTTCGAGGATGAGCAGCTGAAGCTTGAAAGGTTTAAGAGTTACAAGCCTCCCAAGTTTAGTGGTCTAGCATCAGAGGATTCTCTGGGATTTCTTGATGAGTGTTACCGCATTCTCAATACTATGGGTATCTCAGGATCGAGCGGGGTCTCTTTCACTACTTTCCATCTTCGAGAAGCCGCCTATGATTGGTGGTGCACGTATGAGCTAGACAGTCCAAACGAGGCTGCTTCACTAACTTTGACCCAGTTTTCAAATATGTTTCTGAGAGAGTTTGTCCCTCAGAGCTTTAAGGATGCATGGCGCGCAGAGTTTGAGCATTTGCACCAAGGTACTATGACTATCTCGGAGTACGCTGTCCATTACACTAGCTTGGCTAGACGTGCCGTAGCTTTGGTTTCCACTTTCTGCGAAAAGGTTCGCCGGTTTATTGAGGGGCTTATTCCTAGCATCAGGTCTAGCATGGCTCGTGAGTTGGAGATGGATATTTCTTATCAGTAGGTGGTGAACATTGCTAGAAGGATAGAGGGTATGCATTCTAGCGAGAGAGAGGACAGGCGGGGTCATGAGAGAGAGGACATGTGGGGTCAAGAGAGAGAGAGGACAAGTGAGGTCATGAGAAAGAGGGCAGGCGGGGTCAAGAGAGAGAGAGAGTTTGAGGAGGCGAGGAGACCTCTTAGACCGGGGAGATATACTGTCCCTTATTTTGGAGGCAGGGTGTGTCATGGTAGACGTTTTGTGGGTCAGCCAATTCAGTTCGCGCTTTAGGCTTTGCATGGTGACTGAGGTGTTCATAGGTCTCAGAGTACCCGTACCACACAGTTCCCATAGCATCGTCAGCAGAGAGGGTGCTTTAAGTGTGGAGATACTAGCTATATTGTGAGAGTTTGTCCCAGACTTCGGACCGATGTGTCATAGTGTGGTATTCAGGCGAGTAGGGGGTGCCCAAGAGTGGGAGGCCCGGCTCGTTTATATGTTTCATATAGTAGGCTTGAGACCGCCACGGCAGTTGAATGTCATTCAGGTATGGGTTCGGTTTGTTATATAGGAGCACTATCAATAGTCAGTTCTGCTTATCGGGGTAAGTTCCCTTATTTGTTGCTCTATTTATGGGTGTGTTTCATGATTTGCCCCCTGTTTGTGTGATTAAACTGTTGGGAGGTTCTATGAGTGATAGCCGTGTCTATTGTCTGTTTCTAGCCATTGTCGGGAGTTATGAGACTAGTAGTAAATTCCCGTTGTTTGTTTCGGTAGGTTTGATGTGATTTCTAAGTATTCTTGGTTACGAGCTGTGATTTTTATGCTCCACCGGTATGGGAGCTAGTTTATGTTGTAATTTTGTTGACGGAATTGATCTAGTGAGAGTTTTGAGATAACTTGATGTGTACCGTACTTGTGATTCCGAGTTGAGGGGGGGACCCTTGTGATTTTAGGTGACTTGATGTGTTGAGGCCAGGCTGTGTACCGCGGTGAGAGTTATATCAGTATAAGATCCTTGTGATTCTTTTATATGCTTTAATTCTTTTTCGTTAGATTGTTTTATAGATTAGTGTTGATAGAAAAATTCTGCTTGTCTGGCTTGTTTGATAGTTCCCTTATGTGTTTCCCTTTCCATATTCTGTCATTTTCATTCTGTGCTTCTTGAGTTTTAGCTTGTGGGGTGTGTGCCCGTTGGTATTAGCTGAGATTGGGTGATTCGTGTGTTTAGTTAGGTGGTTTTCATGGTTATTGCATCATCGCTAGTGTTGTGGAGGTTTGAAAAGAGTTCCTATTGAATGTGAGGCTTATGGCCGGTGCAAATTAGATTTCGGGTGAAGGTTGTGATCAAAAATATTATTGTAGGCCTACATATGATGTGTCATGTTGGATGGTTGTATTAATTGGGTGTGGGAATGAATTGGTGCAGCTTGTTGAGACTGATACCGGATATGGATTTAGAATAGGGTCTTTTGGAAATGGATGGAAGGCGAGAATTCTGGTTCTAAGGCTTATTGATATTGCTAGAAAGGCTAAATTTCAGTTGAGATGGTGTCTTCAGGTCAATATGGATTGGGGTGACGTCGGATCACCCACAGGTGTATGTTGGAAGTGTGCATTCCGTGGCTTGAGGGCTTCGAGGCAAATCTTAGTACGTTCGAGGATGAATGTTGGTTTTAAGAGGGGGAGGATGTAACAACCCGACCGGCCATTTAGAGAAATTAAGCTCCCTTCACTGGCGTAAGGTTTGGAACAACTTCAGAATATGAGTATCGACTTGCGTGCATAGTTGAATTCAGTTAATGGATGATTTAGAGTCAAATTGGAAGAAAGAATCCAGTTTTGGAAGTTTGAACTGTGAGAGTTTGATCGGAGTTGGACTTTTGAGTAAACAACCCCAGAATGAAATTTTGATGATTCCAACAGCTTTGTATGGTGATTTTGGACTTAGGCACACATCCGGATTCGGATTTGGAGGTCCGTAGGGTAAATTGAGGCATTTCGGTGAAAGTTGAAAAAGTTGATGTTTGGAAAATTGAGAAGTTTGACCCATAGTTGACTTTTGAGATATCGGGGTCGTAGTGCGATTATGAGAGTTGGAGCAGCTCCGTTATACCATTTTGGACTTGTCTGCAAAATTTGGCGTCAGTCCGGATTGATTAATTAGGTTTCAGCACGAGTTTAGAAATTTGAAGATTTGAATGTATATAAGTTCGACTTATGGTTTGATTAATTGTTTCGGTGTTGTTTTATGTGATTTGAAACCTCGAGCGAGTCTGTGTTATATTATATGACTTGTTTGTGTGATTAGATGGGGTCCCGGAGAGCCTCGGGTGTGTTTTGGATGGGCTAAGGTTCATTTTTCTCCTATTTTGAACTGCTGTTATCTGTCAGTTGGTATTCTTCTTCGCGTTCGCGTCTGCTCCTCCACGACCGCGAAGAGTAATTATGGAGGGGTATTAATTGTTCATCACAGTGGCATCACTGCGTTCACGATCGAGGAAGTCTGTATGTTCCTCTTCACGTTCATATCTTCTGTTATGCGTTCGCATAGTTTCTTCTCTTGGGCAAAAAATTATTCCTTCAGTGCGATCGTATCCTCCTCCTTGCGATCGTGAAGAGTAGCCTTGGGAAGCAGAAAAATTTCCTTCACTACGCGATCGCATAAACACTTCTGCGACCGCGTAGCCCATTTTAACAGAGTCCTTTTTCCTTTTATGCGATCGCATACTTGACCATGCGGTCGCATACTGCAATTTTGAGAAGCCTTCATTTTCTTCTACGTGATCACACCATTTCTTCCGCGATCACAATGTACAAATATCTGGGCAGACAGAATATATCCCAAAGTCGAGGGTTTCACCATTTTCACCATATTTTGACTTCTAGAGCTTGCTTTTTTGCAATTTTTGGAGGATTTTTACCTAGGTGACTTGGTTAAGTGATTCTTACTCAGTTTAGACTAATTTCCATGAATCTTCTCTTAAATTCATCATTTAATTTCAGAATTTTGGTAAAATTTGGGGAAAAGTTCTTAGATCTAGAGATTGGGTATTTGACATCGGATTGGGATAATTTTGATAAGGTTAGACTCGTTAGAGTGTGAGGATTCTGAAAATATAAATTTTATCCAATTCTAAGACATGGGCCCGAGGGGCATTTTGGTTATTTTACATAATTTCACGTATTAGCTTAGAATTTAATTGTAGAATCAGTTACTTGAAGCGCTATTTACATTATGAAATTGAATTGAATAGATTTGGACAATTTGGAGTCGAGTACTCGTAGCAAGAACATGGTTTCTAGTTGATTTTGAGCCGGTTCAAGGTAATTATCTTGCCTAACCTTATCTGGGGGAATTCCCCTTAGGATTTGAGTCTTCTCTATTGATTGTAATCCATGTACGCGAGGTGGCGAGTGCGTGCTCGGAATGATTTATGAGAAAAGTGGCCTTTTAGTGTTCTTAGGTCCTTATATTCACTAGGTATGAAGTTGTTTTTGATATGATTGAATTCACTATTACTAGTTTCACCTCTACATGCTTTACTTGGAATTGATTGCTTTATGATTCATTTTATTGCCTAATCGGCTCTTATTTTGCTTAACTGAAGATCTTTACCCCTTCTACTGTCACGTTATCTGTCATAACTGCTTGTCTTTATTGGAAATCATTATTATCTCTCATGTAATTATTTAGTCTTAATTGAGATTACGATTATCTTCCCGCTGCTAATTCTTAATTGAAATTGTTGTATATCCTTTGTAACTTGCCCAACTTTAAAGGAGGTTTAGATATCCTATGTTTAGTGGACATTTCCTTATGTGAAATTATTTGATTCATGTTAAGTTCCTTGTTGTTGAAATACATATTATGGGGTCGTTGCTTCATATTATTTTCTCCCCTTTTGAGTGGTTCTTATTATGCTTAGTATTCCATATTGTTATTATTCCTTGGGAGCTGGTTTTACTATCTCCTGGTAAACGGAAGTTCTTGAGTTGATTCACTATGTGTTCTTGTATATATTGTCATTATCGTTGTTGTATTTGTGGTGGTGCACGAGGTTTCTGCCATGCAGTTGTTGATATTATGATGCACGAGGTTTCAGCCGTGCGATTGTTGATATTGTGATTCACGAGGTTTCTGCCGTGCGGTTGTTGTTGTGGGGTCGTACGAGGTTTCTGTCGTGCTATTGCTACTATTGATATATTACACATGCGGCATAATAAGATGGGATATGTATGTATGCTTATATGTGGGTAGCGCATGTGGTGAGACAAGGTGGGAACATTTTGATGCACGTGTGGAGAAACAAGGAGGGCACTTATTATGTTATTATTTGCACACATGGCGGAACAAGGTGGGCTATGCAGGGATTGATTATGAGTACTTGTGATGACTTGGGGGCATTCCTGTTTGTTTAATACTCTGATTGTGGTACGCTCATCCGTATGAGCTTTATCTCGTGGAAGTTGTGAAGAAACATCGTGTGCGCTGTATGTTCTGCTCCTTTACGTCTATTAGTTGGTAGTGATTTTGTTAGAGCACTTGCACAAGCATACATGTAGTTGAACACTCCTATTGGATGTGAAGTCCTCTTGATTTTTCTAAGTGTAGATATACACCCTCGTTTACTTATTATATATGTGAGAGTGGCCCTGGTTAATAAGTGAGTTGTTAGTATGACCAGGAGGCCGATGGGGTACACGATGCCAAGTGCTATATTCTAGGTACTGGGACTCGTGAGTTGTAATTTGATCGAGATTTGGTAATTCGTGGAAATTTGTTGGATAAGACCTGATGTGAACACCATCGTAGGATCTGAGTTATTGTCTTTCCTTTAATGTATTGTGACTTTGGGATTTGGGTTGTGTCCTTGCTCGCTTTTATGTGTCATTGTTCTTAGTATCTTCGTTGTTACCTACTGTTTTCTTCCCTTATTGTTCTTGTAGCATTGTTAGTCATTTCGTGTAGTCGTTATATATGTATCGTGTCCCGTTGTTTCCTATATTTGTACTATTTGTTTATTGGACTGGTAGGTGTTTCGACTGTTCCTCGTCACTACTCCACCAAGGTTAGTCTTGATACTTATTGGGCACCGCCGTGGTGTGCCCATGCTACTCTTCTGCACATTTTTCTTGTGCAGATCTAGGTACTTCCACTCAGTTCTATCAGACTTGGAAAGAGGCGTTTCTGTAGAGACTTCGAGGTGTATCTGCCACGTCTGCAGACCGAGGAGTCCCTTTTCTATCTTTCTGTATAAGTATAGTCCTTTCAGTACTTTCCCTTGTTTAGATATTTCCGGAGTTAGAGCTTCTTATGTATCTCTTAGCTTGTGGTTCATGAGATTTCGGGTTTTGGGAATTGTTCTTAGCTTCGAGAGTTGTTATTGTATGTGTCTAGTGGCACCTTAAACACTGTTTCATTTTACAATTTTGGTTTCTAATTATTTTTTCCGCAATTATTATTTATATTCCGTACTGTTAGGCTTACCTAGTCGAAGAGACTAGGTGCCACCACGACGATTCATGGAGGGCGAACCGGGGTCGTGACACACGATATTGCTCCTTCAGCTAATTGGCACAAATAACCAAACATGGATTTTCTAGTGTCAATACATCCAGCGAAATCTGAATCCGAGTATCCAACAACTTCCAAATACTTTGACCTCCTATACATGAGCATGTAATCCTTCGTTCCTTTCAGGTGCCTCCAAACTTTCTTTGTAGCTTTCCAATGATCAATTCCTGGGTTATTCTGATATCTTCCCAATATTCCGACCGCAAAACTAATATCCGGTCTTGTGCAAGTTTAAGCATACATCAGACTACCAACAATAGAAGAGTAAGAAATTGATTCCATTTCTTTTCGCTCTACATCATTATTAGGGCGTTGCATGAGACTAAATTGGTCCCCCTTTTGAATTGGAACAGTTCCTGCTGAACAATTGTTCATACTAAATCTCTCTAGAATTCTTTCAACATAGCCTTTCTAAGACAATCCCAATAATCCTTGTGGTCTATCATGGAATATTTCTATTCCTATCACATAGGATGCCTCAACCATATCTTTCATTTCAAAATTCTTACAGAGAAAATCTTTAGTCTCACGCAATATGCCTAAATCATTAGCAGCAAGTAGAATATTATCAACATATAAGACTAAAAATAGAAACTTGCTCCCACTAATCTTTTGGTATATACACCGATTATTTTCCACAAATCCAAAAGATGTTATGGTATCATTAAACTTTATATACCATTGTCGTGAAGCTTGTTTAAGTCCATATATTGACTTCTTCAGTTTACACACCATTTGACCTTTTTCTTTAGTTTCGAAACCCTTTGGTTGGTCCATATAAACTTCCTCATTGAGATCTCCATTAAGAAAGACAATTTTCACATCCATTTGGTGGAACTCTAAATCATAATGAGCCACCAAAGCCATAATAATTCTTAACGAGTCTTTCTTTGAGATCGGTGAAAAGGTCTCCTTATAATCAATGCCTCATTTCTGCGTATAACCCTTCGCAACAAGTCTGGCTTTGTATCTCTAAATATTACCATTTGAATTGCGTTTGGTCTTAAAGACCCATCTACACCCGATTCTTTTAGAACTTTCTGGAAATTCAATAAGATCCCATACTTTATTGTATTTCATGGATTTTAACTCTTCCTTCATGGCTTCAATCCATTTGCCAGACTCATTAATTTCTATGGCTTCTAAAAATGAAACCGGGTCCTTATTAAGACCAATGTCAAAATATGACTCTTGCAAATAAACCACATAATCATCCGAAATAGCTGATTTTCTAACTCTTTGAGATTTTCTTAATGGCATTTCTTGTGGTTCATTTGTGTCAGATATTTGTGAGTTAGTTTCTTATGAACTGTTTCATACAAATGTTGCTTGGTGTTATCAAAGTGTTCTTCAACAACTGGAACAATATTTGGTATTTGTGTGGAAGTAAGCACATTTCTGGGTAATAGAATATTGATCCTGATCTCTTTAATTTCACAGTTTTCTTTTCAACACTCTCCCTAACCTCACCATTCTCAATGAATCTTGTATTACCGGTTTCAACAATTCTTGAACTATGGTTTGGACAGTAAAACACATACCCTTTAGATTTCTCTGGGTAACCAATAAAGCAACCACTTACTGTTCGAGAATATAATTTCTTTTTTTGTGCATTATAGACTCTAGCTTCCGCTGGGCAACCCCAAACATACAAGTACCTTAAACTAGGTTTCCTTCCTGTCCACAGTTCAAAATGGGTCTTTGGAACGGCCTTACTAGGAACCCTGTTTATAAATATACAACGATTTTAAGAGCATATATCCACAATGATTTGGGTAATGAGAAATTGCTTATCATGCTCCGAACCATATCCATAAGTGTTCGATTACGCCTTTCTGCAACACCATTTTGTTGAGGTGTTCCTGGCATAATATACTGTGCACATACGCCACGTTCCTCAAGGAACTTCGCAAATGGACCTGGACATTGTCCTGACTCATTATATTTTTCATAATATTCACCACCTCTATCTGACCTAATGATTCTCACCTTTTTATCTAATTGCCTTTGAACCTCATTAACAAACACATTGAGAGCATCTGCTGCTTGAGATTTTTCTTTCAGCAAATAGATGTATCCATAACATGAAAAATCATCGATAAAAGTGATAAAATATTTCTCTCCACCAAAAGATGGAACATCAAAGGGTCCACAAATATCGGTGTGTATAATTTCAAGAAGAAGTTGGGTGCTTCTTGTGGCACCTTTCTTACTATGCTTTGTTTGCTTTCCCTTAATGCAATCAAAATATATAGTAAGATCAGTAAAATTTAGATTCGGAAGAATCTCATTCTTTACTAATCTTTCTAACCTTTCTTTGGATATATGACCCTAACGCCAATGCCACAAGTAAGTAGAACTTTCGTCTAGTGAACTACGTTTAATTCTAACATTATGTTGAACAGTAAGAAGGGATTCGAAAAAACCAATATCGAGTTTCAATTTACATAAACCATCACTAAGAAAACCAGAACCGTAAAAATCATATTCTTATATAAATTGAAACATTCATTTCAAAACTTTAAATTAAATCTAGAAACATCAAGTCTTGAAAGATAAATCAAATTCCTAGAAACTGAAGGTATATAAAGAGTCTGTAATAGATCAAGAAGACGTCCAGTCTCCATGATCAAAGGATAATTCCCTATGCCTTCAATTGGAGCCTTCATATGATTTCCCATGAATAAGAAATCCTTATTTGGATTTGTAGTTTGGATCGTAAGTGTCATGACCCAAAATCCACTAAGGGTCGTGATGGTACCGGATACTATTGTCAGGAGAGCCAACACTAATTAATTAGTAACTTCTTGTTTTAGATAACTATTAATTTACTACTTTTATATACTTAAACAATAAAGAATAAGTTCCACTGAATAATAAAAGAATCTTTAACAATTTCAAATACTGAATAATCCCATGGACATCCCAGAACCCGGTGTCACAAGTGCATGAGCAATTACTAAGAGGATCGAATAAAGTACAATCATTATCCGGAATACAAATTGGAGAGAAGTAAATACAATACGATGGAAGAGATTATACTGGCTGTGGGTCGCCTCGAGAAATGCAGCTCACCTAGTCTTCGTATCATCCATGCTGCTATGCCCAGTAGGGCGCTAGAAATACTTGTACCTGTGCGAAAAAATGCACATCAAGTGTAGCATGAGTATGAAAAAAACGTGTACTCAGTAAGTATCCCGCCTAATCTCAAAGAAGTAGAGACAAGAGGTCGACTTCGACAATTACTAGCGGTCCAATAATGCTAAATCGATAATGTAACAAATTGAGGATTTATATAAGCATGATTGTAATTCAATAAAGTAAAGCAAGTAAGCAATTATTTCTTTTATAGGAAATTTCCAAATCCCTTTTCATCATTTATAAATTTATTCTAAAACCGGAAAGAAACAATATCACTTCAATAAATTTGAAGGCAAGCAATACAAGATGCGCAAAGCATGCCGAGGAAGTACGACCCGATCCAATATTATTTAAATTGTGCCCTGCCAGAGGGTCGAATGGCGCGAACCATAGATGCATCTATTACCCCGCTCTCGAATCATACATACGACATGGTCAAACATAAATAAACAATCACTTTGCTCGCGAATTATACATGCGATGCAGGTACATATAAAAATATATACTCAAACAGTCATTCAATACATTCATCGAGGAGACAATTATTCGAGGAGGTGTAAATTTCTCTTTTTACAAGCCATGAAAATGAAGTTTTACTCTTTTAAAAAATCATTTGCCACTTAGGTATGATTTAAGCAATTTAAACTATCAATAAGGTTACAATTATCACAAGTAAAACATAATTTTGGGTCCTAGACTACCCGGACATAAGTATGATAGTAGCTACGCACGGACTCTCGTCACCTCGTGCTTACGTAGCTCCCACAAAAAGGAGCACATAACCAATTAACTAACCTATGGGGACAATTACCTCTTACAAGGTTAGAAAGGAGACTCACCTCACTTCGAAGTTCCATAACCGTTATTCCATGCCCTTCCAAAAACTCAAATCGATGCACATTGCTCCAAAACATGACATGGATGATGAAAATGGAGCTCCAAAATCGCTCCTAGGTCGTCTCCCATGGAGGAAATAAGATGAAATGAGACAAACCCATTTTTTTACACTTATACACTGCCCATATGACTCCTTTTCGCGTTCGCGAGAACCCCATCGCGTTCGCGAAGAAGAAAATTCCCAAAAACCATTTTTCAAACTTTTCTCAGACAGCCTCTAGTGTAATGGCCATAACTTTTTGTACAAAACTCAAATGACAAATGGTTTAATGTTTTGAAAACTAGACACCAAGATCTACAGTTTTATATGTTCTAAATTTTCCAATTCCTTATAGATTTTGAGATATAAGCTGCCAAAGTCATCCCTGTGCAACACAAATTTCTTCTTCATCTTCCCCGACAGCTTGTAGTGTACCAGCCATAACATTTCATACACCAATCCAAATTCTAAATGGTTAAATTTTCTAAAAACTATACACAAAGGGCTACAACCTTTGTTTTTGGATCATCTCCAACTTCCTCGTAGATTGTGAGATATGAGCCTCCGAAGTAAGACCTGCGCAACAGAAATTCTTCTTCTTCGCGAACGCGGGACAACCTTCGCGAACGCGAAGAACAAAATCCCAGAAGCCAAATCCTTCTTCGCGAACGCAAGTGGACCCTCACGAACGCAAAGAAAACCACTAGACACCAGCATCATTAGTTCCAACACAGCCCGAAACGCTCCGAAACTATCCCGAAACACACCAAGGCCCCCGGGACCCCGTCCAATCACACAACTCAGTCCTAACATAACATGAACCTACTTGAAGCCTCAAATCATGTCAAAAAATGCTAAAATCATGAATCGCACTCCAATCCAAGCTTAGTGAATTTTAGAATTTCAAGATTCTATATTTAATGCCGAAACCTATCAAATTACGTCCGATTGACCTCAAATTTTGCACACAAGTCATATTCGACATTACAAAGCTACTCCACCTTCCGGAATTGAAATCCAACCCCGATATCAAAAAGTCCACTTCCGGTCAAACTCCTCAAAAACCTTCAAATTTCTATATTTATCCAAATGACTCCAAAATGACCCACGGACCTCCGAATTCACTTTCGATCACGCTCCCAACACCAGAATCACCATACAGAGCTATTCCCAAACTCAAAATCTCAAACGGGCATTAATAACACTAAAATGCACTTCAACCCAAACTTATGAAATTCTTCCAAAAATGCTAACTTCCACAATATGTGCCGAAATGTTCTAGGGTCTTCCAAAATCCGATCCAGACATGCGCCCAAGTTTGAAATCATCATACGAACCTGCTAGAACCTTCGAATCCTAATTTCGAGGTCATTTACTCAAAAATCCAATCTTAGCCAATTCTTTCAACTTAAAGCTTCTGAAATGAGAATTCTCTTTCCAAATCAATTCTAAACTTCTCAAAATTTAGTTCCAACCATGCTTACAAGTCATAATACCTGAAATGAAGCTACTTAAGGCTTCAAACCACTGAACAACGCACTAGAGCTCAGAACGATTGTAATGACCTGGCCGGTCATTTTTAGAATTTATGCCCCGATACCCTATTTACTACTTTCCTCGTATTTATTTATGTTTTTTTGAATTTCCGGGATAGTCAGTTTTGAAATTCGGAGAGTTTTGGGACACTTAGTCCCTAAATGAGAGCTTAAGTGTTGGAAAGTTGACCATAGTTGGAACAGTATGAAGACGGCCTCGAAATTAAAATTTGATGGTTTCGTTAGCTCCACTGGGTTATTTAGGGTTTAGGGGCGTGGTCGGCGTTTGTTTTGGAGGTCTGTAGCTAATTTAGCCTTGAAATACCGAAAGTTAAATTTTTGAAGTTTCTGATTCGATAGTGAGATTTTGATCCGAGGGTCGGAATAGAATTCTGAAGGTTAAAGTAGCTTTATAGTGTTGAATTTGATGTGTGTGCAAAATTTCAGGTCATTCAGACGAGAATTGGTATACTCTTTGATCAAAAGCGTATTTTGGGAAGTTTGGAGTTTTTAGGCTTGAATCCATGGTTAATTTGAGGTTTCAATGTTGTTTTAGGTATTTTAAGTGTTGGTAAAAGTTTGGACAGTGGTATTAGACTTGTTAGTGCCTTTGGTTAAGGTCCTGGAGGCCTCGGGATGATTTCAGATGGTTGACGGGGAGTTTAAAAGGTATGAGTAGCTGTTGAACTTTGCTGCTTCTGGTATTTCTACACCTATGGTTTAGGGACAGCAAGTGCGATGCCGCACATGCAGAAGAGGAGCCACAGAAGCAGAAAATGGGGGACATCATCAAGAACCGCAGATGCGGTATATTTTCCGCAGAAGCGGTAGCGCACCTGCGGGTAGGGAGCCACAGATGCGGAATCTGGGCGTTTAAGTGATGGGTCGCAGGTACGACCTTTGGTCTGCAAATGCGGGACCACAGAAGCTGTCCCAAGGCTGCGGATGCGAAAACTGCTGGACAATTGATTTAAAAGGGGTTCCGCGACCTTGGAGTTATTTCCACTATTTTTATCTCGGCTTTGGAGCTTTTTGGGCGATTTGAAAGAGCGGTTTCAAGGGAACATCATTGAGGTAAGGAATTTGAACTTAAAACTCATTCCTATGTCATTATTTCACGGATTAGAGCTAGAAATTTTTGAAATTTAGGGTGAAAATTTGGGATACTAGTGCTTAGTATTGGAGACCTTTGATTGAGGATTTAATGGACCATTTGAGGTCCAAATTCTGGTAATTTTTGTATGAATGAACTCATAAGAGCATGAGGATTCTGGAAATATAAATTTCACCCGATTCCGAGATGTGGGCTCGAGGGGTGTTTTGGTTATTTTACCTAATTTTGCATAGTACCTTAGAATTTAATTGTAGAATCAGTTACTTAAAGTGTTAATTACATTATGAAATTTAATTGAATAGATATGAGCCATTTGGAGTCGGATACTCGTGGCAAGAACGTAGTTTTGGGTTGACATTTGAGTCGGTTTGAGGTAAGTGGCTTGTCTAAACTTGTGTGGGGGACCTTTCCCCCTTAGGATTGATATTGTGATAATTGAAATGCCTTGTACATGAGGTGACGAGCGCGTACCTGTTCTAATTGTTCGAAATCCAGTTTTTTCATTAATAATAGCCTTGAATTGTGTTCTTCCTTTTCTTGCTTACTCTGTTTGAAAATTAAGCCTGTTGTTAGGCTAGAGAAGCATGTCTACTTGACTAATTGCTCTATTTGACTTAATTGCCTTATTTGTATTACGTGAAACATGCTAGGTTAGGATTATCCGCTTCACCTTGATATGAAATTGATTGAATTGAGTTCTTGTTGTTGCTGTGTATTTAATTTGGGAACACGGGACGGTATCCCGGGAGCTCCCCTGTATGTTTACTTTGGGTCTACGGAACTGCATTCCGAGAGATCCCCCTGCATTTTTACATTAGAACTACGAGATTTCACCCGGTAGATTCCCGTGCATTTACGATTTGGAGTACGGGACTACACTCGGGAGATCCACTGGATATGATATTTATATTTGGGGACTACAGGACTATATCTTGGGAGATCCCCTGTTGTTATCTTGGAGTTTAGTTGTATTCTTTTTGTGTGTTTTACTTGCCTCTGTAATAGTTGTTGTTGTCCTTCATATCCTGTGTTACTTATTTAAACTGCTTATTTCACACTTTTAAACCTTATATCTTATTTATCCTCATCACTACCCAACTGAGGTTAGGCTTGGTACTTACTGAGTACCACTGTGGTGTACTCATGCCCTTCTGCGCATGTTTTTCATCTGTAGATCCAAGTATTTCGACTAAGTCTTACCACCCCTAAGGTGAGGCGACTACTGTAGCGGCTTCGAGGTAAATCTGTCGCGTCCGCAGACCGAGGAGTCTTTTTCTATACCTGATGTTTAGTATTAGCCCTTCTATATTTTCATTCTTGTTAGACATTCTGGCGTTAGAGCTATGTAGTATTTATTAGCTTGTGATTCATGGGTTTCCGGGTCTTGGATTTATGTATTGGTTTTGAGAACTTAATATTGTGTATGCCGAGCGGCATATTTAGAAGCTGTTTATTAACTTAATCATGGTTTTTATTTGTTTTATTTTTATGTAAATTAGTTTTCTTACGCAATTTAGGCTTACCTAGTCGTAAAGACTAGGTGCCGTCACGAGGGTTCCCGGATGGCGAACCGAGGTCGTGACAAGTTGGTATCAAATCTCTAGGTTTATAGGAGTCATGAATAGCAAGTCAATTTATTAGAGTTTCGTTGATCGATTCGGACACGTCTGTACTTATCTACGAGAGGGTATGTAACTGTTAGGAAAATTCCATTTCGTTTGATTTCCTTGTCATGCGAGATTTTTGATATCACAATTCTAAACTTCTGTCTTCTATTCTCTCATAGATGGTGAGGACACGTGCTACTCGAGATGAGTAGGCACTCGTGCCCCTTACTGGAGCCGTTAGAGGTCTGGGCTAAGGTAGAGGTCGAGGATGTGCTCGTGGTGCAGCCAGAGCACCCGCGCGAGGTGCCGCCAAGGTACACCTAATAGTACTGTCAGAGTCCAGACACTTGATGCGTCTGCCACTACTACTCTAGCACTCCAGGAGACTTTGGCACAGTTTTTGACTATGTACACCACTCTAGCTCAGGCAGGGTTGCTTTCCCTTATTGTAGCTGCATCCCAGCCGGGGAAGGAGCATAGACTCCCACCACCGGCACTCCTGAGCAGCGAGTGCATATTAATTAGGTTTTGGAGGCTATTCCTATGCAGCCGGTATCCCCAACTCAGCTCGAGGAGAGGGCAGTAGCTTAAGAGGAGGAGCAAAAGAGGCTTGAGAGGTTCAAGAAGTATCAACCTTCGACTTTTAGCGGACTAGACTCAGAGGATGCCCTTGGATTTCTTGAGGAGTGCTACCGTATCCTCTATACTACGGGCATATTAGGATCGAACGGGGTTTCCTTCACTACCTTCCATCTTCAAGGAGCCGCCTATCAGTGGTGGCGTGCTTATGAGGTAGATAGTCTGGATGAGGCAACTTCCCTGACTTGGGCCCAGTTTTTAGATATGTTCATGAGGTAGTATGTCCACTAGAGTCTTAGGGATGCCTGGTGTGCAGAGTTTGAGCATTTGTTCCATGGTACTATGACTTTCTTCAAGTATGCTGTCCGTTATATCGACTTGGCTAAACATGCACCGGCTTTGGTCTCTATGGTTCACGAGAAAGTTCACCGATTTATTGAGGGGCTTATTCTCAGAATCAGATCTAACATGGCTCGTGAGTTAGAGATGGATATATATTATCAGCAAGTGGTGAGCATTTCTAGGAGGATTGAGGGTATGCATACTAGGGACAGAGAGGAGAGGGAGGCCAAGAAGTCTTGAGAGTCGGGCCATTATTTTGGTGCCTGTGCCCCAGCTGCAGGTCGTCATGGTAGGGTCATATGGGCCACCCCTTTCATTTAGCTTCTCGAGAAGCCAGTGGTATTCTAGCTCCACCTAGGCCTCAGAAGCCTTATGATGTACCTCCAGTAGCTAGTGCACATCCTACATGGGGTGTTTCCAGTGGTCAGTCCAGTACACCTGGCCCGAGCCAGTCACAACCACCATATCCTTCCAGAGCTTGTTTTGAGTGTGGAGACACACGGCGTATGGTGAGGGATTGCCCCAGACTTAGGAGGGGTGCACCTCCGTAGACTCCTCAGCCATAACACGCCCCACAGAGCTCTCAGGCTATGGTCCCAGCACCAGTTGCTACCCCACCGGCCCAGCCGGCCAGAGGTGGAGGTCGGGAAGGTAGAGGTCTCCCTCAAGGAGGAGGTTAGGACAGATACTATGCTCTTCCAGCACGTACTGAGGCTGTTGCCTTCGATTTTGTCATCATAGGTACTATCTTAATCTATCACAGAGATGTATTGGTTCTATTCGATCCAAGCTCCACTTATTCTTATGTGTCTTCTTATTTTGTCTGCATTTGGGTGTATCTCGGAATTCTTTAAGTTAAGTTCCCCAGTTTATGTTTCTACTCATGTGGGAGATTTTCTTATTGTGGACCGCATTTATGGTCATATTTGGTTGTTCTTGGTGGTTTTGAGACAAGAGCCGATTTATTATTGCTCAGCATGGTTGATTTTGATATTATCTTGGGCATGGACTGGTTGTCGCCCTATTATGCTATTCTTGATTGTCATACCAAAACCATGACACTGGCATTGCCAGGTCTACTACGTATTGAGTGGAAGGGTGCTTTAGGTCACACTCCTAGTAGAGTTATTTCTTTCCTTAAGGCTCAGCGTATGGTTGAGAAAGGTTGTGATGCGTATTTAGCTTATGTGAGAGATGTCAGTATGGATACCTCTTCTGTTGATTCAGTCCCAGTAGTACGATATTTCCCTGATGTGTTTCCAGCTAATCTTTCGATCATGCCGCCTAATAGGGACATTTATTTTGGCATTGATCTGTTGCCACGCAATCAGCCCATTTCTATCCCTTTGTACCGTATGGCTCCTCCTGAGTTGAAGGAGTTGAAAGAACAGTTGCAAGAATTACTTGATAAGGGTTTCATTCGGCCCAGTCTATCACCTTGGGGTGCTCCTGTCTTATTTGTGAAGAAGAAGGATGGTTTCATGCATATATGTATTATGTATTGATTATTGACAGTTGAATAAAGTGACACTGAAGAACCGTTATCCTCTACCTCGTATTGATGACCTGTTTAACCTGTTACAGGGGGCTTGTGTGTTTTCTAATATTGACTTGCATTCAGGCGATCATTAGTTGAAGTTTCGGGAGCTAGATATCCCGAAGACTGCCTTCAGGACCCGGTAAGGTCATAGAGTTCCTTGTTATGTCATTTGGACTGACTAATGCCCTAGAAGCCTTTATGCAACTGATGCACAATGTTTTCTGGCCATATCTTGATTCATTCATGATTGTTTTTATTGATGACATCCTGGTATACTCCCGGAGTCGGGAGGATCATGAGCAACACCTGAGGACAGTACTCCAGACCTTGAGAGAAAATAAGTTGTATGCTAAGTTCTTGAAATGTGAGTTTTGGTTGGATTCCGTGGCATTCTTGGGTCACGTGGTTTCAAGAGAGGGCATTCAGGTGGATCCGAAGAAAGTGGAGGATGTGCAGAGTTGGCCCAGACCATCCTCAGCTACAGAGATCCGTAGTTTTCTTGGCTTGGCGGGTTATTACCATCGAATTGTTTAGGGGTTTTTATCTATTGCAGCACCTATGACCAGACTGACCCAGAAGGGTGCTCCGTTCCAGTAGATGGAAGAGTGCGAAGAGAGATTTCAAAAACTCAAGACTGTTTTGACTACAGCCCCAATTTTTATAATGCCTAATGATTCGGGGTCTTATTCTATCTATTGTGATACCTCGAGAGTTGTCCTTGGAGCAATATTGATGCAGGATGGTAAGGTGAATTCCTACACGTCCATACAGTTGAAGATACATGAGAAGAATTATCCTATCCATGATCTTGAGTTAGCTGCCATTGTTCATGCCTTAAAGATCTGGCATCATTACTTGTATGACGTGCCTTGTGAGATATATACTGATCACCAGAGTTTGCAGCATCTGTTCAAGTAGGAGGACCTTAATTTGCACTAGAGGAGATGGCTAGAGCTGCTGAAGGATTTCAACATCACTCTCTTGTATCACCCGGGCAAGGCTAATGTGGTGGTTGATGTTTTGATTTGCCGCGTAGAGAGTTTGGCTTATTTACCAATAGCAGAAAGGCCTATGGCGATGGATGTTCAGGCCTTAGCCAGCCATTTTGTGAGATTGGATTTTTTGGAGCCCAGTCGGGTTCTAGCTTGTGTGGTCTCTCGATCTTCCTTGTTTGACTGTATCCGGGAGTGTCAGTTTGATGACCCTTATTTTCTTGTCCTCAAGGACAAAGTGTTGCATGGCGATGCTCGAGATGTGACTTTAGGTGATGACAGAGTATTGAGGATGCAGGGTTGAGTTTGTGTACCCAATGTTGATGGGCTTTGGAAGTTAATTCTAGAGGAGGCCCATAGTTTGCGGTATTCCATTCATTCAGGTGCCGCGAAGATGTATCAAGACTTGAGGCAACACTACTGGTGGAGGCGGATGAAAAAGGATATAGTTGGGTTTGTAGCTCGGTTCCTTAATTGTCAGTAGGTGAAGTATGAGCACCAGAGATCGGGTGGATTGCTTTAGCAGATAGAGATTCCAGAGTGGAAGTGGGAGAGGATAACCATGGACTTCGTATTTGGGCTGCCGCAGACATTGAAGAAGTTCGATGCCATTTGGTTTATTATGGATCGACTGACCAAGTTTGTACATTTCATCCATGTGTGTACTACCTATTCCTCGGAATGGTTGGTAGAGATTTATATCTGGGAGATTGTCCGTCTGCATGGTATTACAATTTCCATCATTTTAGACAGAGGTACTCAGTTCACATCGTGATTCTGGAGAGTCATACAACAGGAGTTGGGTACTCGGGTGCAGCTGAGCACATCATTTCACCCTCAGACGTACGGGCAGTCCAAGCATACTATTTAGATTCTTGAGGACATGCTCCGTGCATGTGTGATTGATTTTGGGGGTTCTTGGGATCAGTTCTTGCCATTGGCGGAGTTTTCCTACAACAATAGCTATCAGTCCAGCATTCAGATGGCACCGTACGAGGCCTTATATGGTAGGCGATGTAGATCTCCGGTGGGTTGGTTCGAGTTGGGTGAGGCTAGAAAATTGGGCATAGACTTGGTTCAGGATGCTTTGGAGAGAGTCAAGGCGATTCAGGTACACTCCGTAAAGCCCAGTCTAGACAGAAGAGTTACGTGGACCGGAAGATTCGTGATATTTCCTACATGGTTGGAGAGCGGGTTCTACTTCGGGTTTTGCCTATAAAGGGCGTTATGAGATTTGGGAAGAAGGGGAAGTTGAGTTTGAGGTTTATTGGCCGTTTTGAGATATTTAGGCGTATTAGGGAGGTTGCTTATGAGCTTGCCTTACCTCCCAGCTTAGCAGGAGTTCATTCGGTATTTCATGTTTCGATTCTTTGGAGACATCACGGTGTTCAATTGCACGTGTTGTATTTTAGCTTAGTCCAGTTGGAAAAAGATCTGTCTTATGTTGAAGAGCCAATGGCAATATTGGACAGGTAGGGTAGGAAGACGGGGTCAAAGAACATTATATCAGTGAAGGTTCAATGGCGGGGTCAGCCGATCGAGGAGGCGACCTGGGAGACCGAGCAGGATATGCGCAGTCAGTACCCTCATCTTTTCACTACATCAGGCATATCTTTTTGCTCGTTCGAGGACGGACGTATGTTTAAGTGTGGGAGGATGTAACGACCCGGAAAGTCGTTTTTAGAATTTATGACCCTATCCTTTATTTACTGCTTTCCCCCTGTTTATTTTTGCTATTTTGAATTGCTGGGATGGTCGGTTTTGAAGTTCGGAGAGTTTTGGGATAATTAGTCCCTAAATGAGAGCTTAAGTGTTAGAAAGTTGACCATAGTTGGAACGGTGTGAAGGCGGCCTCAGAATGGAAATCCGATGGTTCTGTTAGCTCCGTTGGGTGATTTCGGGTTTAGGGGCATGGTCTGATTGTGTTTTGTAGGTATGTAGCTAATTTAGCCTTGAAATGCCGAAAGTTAGATTTTGATCGGAGGGTCAAAATGGAATTTTGAAAGTTGGAGCAGCTTCGTAGTGTTGAGTGTGACGTGTGTGAAAAAATTCATGTCATTCGGACGAGATTTGATAGATGTTTTTTATCAAAAGCATATTTTGGAAAATTTGGAGTTCTTAGGCTTGAATCCATGGTTAATTTGAGGTTTCGATGTTGTTTTAGGTGTTTTAAGTATTGGTACAAGTTTCGACAGTGGTGTTAGACTTGTTGGTGCCTTTGGTTGAGGTCCCGGGTGCCTCGAGATGATTTCGGATGGTTGACAGGGAGTTTGAGGGGTCTGAACAGCTATTGAACTTTGCTACTTCTGGTATTTTTGCACCTACGGTTTGGGGACCGCAGGTCCGATGCCGTACGTGCGAAAGAGGAGCCACAGAAGGGGAAAATAGGGGACATCATCAAGAACTGCAGATGTGGTATATTTTCTGCAGAAGCGGTAACACACCTGCTGGTGGGAAGCCGCAGATACGAAATCTAGGCATTTAAGTGATGGGTTTCAGGTGCGACTTTTGGTCCACATATGCAGGATAGCAGAAGCGGTCCTAAGGCCGTAGATGCAAAAACTGTTGGACAGTTGATTTAAAAGGGGTTTCGCGACCTTGGGGTTATTTCCACTATTTTTATCTCAGCTCTGGAGCTTTTGGGCGATTTGAAAGAGGGGTTTCAAGGGATCTTCATTGAAGTAAGGAATTGGGACTTAAAACTCGTTACTATCTCATTATTTCACGGATTAGAGCTAGAAATTTTGGAAATTTATGGTGAAAATTTGGGAAACTAGGGCTTAGTATTGAAGACCTTTGATTGAGGATTTGATGGATCATTTGAGGCCCGATTTTGGTTATTTTGGTATGAATGAACTCGTGAGAGTGTGCGGATTCTGGAAATATAAATTTCACCCAATTCTGAGACGTGGGGCCCGAGGGGCGTTTTGGTTATTTTACCTAATTTTGCATATTAGCTTAGAATTTAATTGTAGAATCAGTTACTTGAAGTGTTATTTACATTATTAAATTTAATTGAATAGATTTGATCCATTTGGAGTCGGATACTCGTGGCAAGAACGTGGTTTCGGGTTGACATTTGAGTCGGTTCGAGGAAAGTGGCTTGTCTAACCTTGTGTGGGGGACCTTTCCCATTAGTATTGATATTGTGATAATTGAAATTCCTTGTACGTGAGGTGACGAGCGCGTACCTATGCTAATTGTTGGAAATCCGGTTTTTTCATTAAAAATAGCCTTGAATTGTGTTCTTCCTTTTCTTGCTTACTCTGTTTGGAAATTAAGCCTGCTGTTAGCCTAGAGATGCATGTCTACTTTACTAAATTCCTCTATTTGCCTTAATTGCCTTATTTGTATTACCTGAAACATGCTAGGTTAGGATTATCTGCTTTACCTTGATATGAAATTGGTTGAATTGAGTTCTTGTTGCTGCTGTGTATGTACTTTGGGACCACGGGACGGTATCCCGGGAGCTCCCTTTTATGTTTACTTTGGGACTACGGAATTGCATCCCGGGAGATCCCCCTGCACTTTTACATTAGAACTACGGGATTTCACCCGGTATATTCCTGCGCATTTACGAGTTGGACTACGGGACTACACACGAGGAGATCCACTGGATATGATATTTATATTTTGGGACTACAGGACGGTATCCTGGGAGATCCCCGGTTGTTATCTTGGAGCTGAGCTGTATTCTTTTACTGTATTTTACTTGCCTCTGTAATAGTTGTTGTTGTCCTTCATATCCTGTGTTACGTATTTAAAATGCTTATTTCACACTGTTACACCTTATATCTTATTTAACCTCAGTAGGGCCCTGACCTTCCTCGTCACTAACCAACTGAGGTTAGGCTTGGTACTTACTGAGTACCGCTGTGGTGTACTCATGCTGTTCATGTGCATGTTTTTCATGTGCAGATCAAGGTATTTCGAGTTAGTCTTACCGCACCTGCGGCGAGGCGACTGCTATAGCAAAATCGAGGTATATCTACCGTGTCCGCAGATCGAGAGGTCTCTTTCTGTTCCTGCTATTTTGTATTAGCCCTTCTATATTTCCGTTCTTGTTAGGCATTCTGGATTTAGAGCTATGTAGTATTTCTTAGCTTGTGATTCATGGATTTCCGGGTCTTGGATTTATGTATTGGTTTTGAGAACTTAATATTGTGTATGCCGAGCGACACATTTAGAAGATGTTTATTAATTTACTCATGGTTTTAATTTGTTTTATTTTTATGTAAATTGGTTTTCTTCTGCAATTTAGGCTTACCTATTCGTAGAGACTAGGTGCCGTCACGAGGATTCACGAAGGTAAAACCGGTGTCATGAAAACGACCGGTCGGGTTGTTACAGTAAAGAATCCCTGCAACGTAGTAGATACATGAGCAGTTGCACCAGAATGAAGCCACCAAGTATTATTAGGATCTTCTACTAAATTTGATTCGAAACATAGAAAAGCACTAATTGTACCTTTCTTTTCAAACCAAGCTTTATGTTTCAGGCAATCCTTCTGATAGTGTCCTTCCTTATTACGGAAACGACATGTGTCTACCTTATGTTCCTTGTTAGCATCCTGTTGAGCTTTAGCAGGTGCTTTCTTCTTCTTGAACTTGTTGGCCTTCACTTTAAGTCCTTTACTAGCTCCTTGACCCATGAGGTTAATTGAATGAGTCCCTTGTTTCTTATGTCTTGATTCTTCCTGAGTAAGCATATTGGATAATTCACTAACATTTCACTTATCCTTAATAGTGTTATAGTTAATTTGAAAAGGTTCATGCTGAGGAGGTAACGAGTTCAGAATAAACTGAACAAGGAAGGAGACATCCACTTTCATCCCCAAGGTCTGAAGTCTTGCTGCAATGTTATTCATATGATATGGTTTTTCATACTATGAGACCCATCAAACTTCATGGTCGTGAGTTCACCCATTGGTGTACCAGCGAGACACTTATCTGCAGAACGAAAATATTCTTCCACAAACTTCAGGTATTCCCTGGCACTTTCTGTTTTTGGAATAGTACTTTTAATGTTGTTGGCAATATTCATTCATATAAACATAAGGCTTAGCCTGTTAGAGTGTTCCCATGCTTTGTGGAAAGACTTCTCATCAGCACTGCTCGAATCAGTAATGGCAGCGAGCTTATCATTCAGCAGAGCCAGGTCAAGATCCATCACACCTAAGTGGAACTGGACTTATTCACGCCATTCAGAGAAGTTCAATTCGTTGAAAAAAGTAACAGACTAAGCAACCAAATGAAAAGGAATAGCTGCAAAATAGCTATTACATGCTCACAAATCAATATGGATTCAACAAAACAGTTAAAGCATATCGCAATTCTCCTTTGGGTAAATACTACGACACGCTATCCTAATTTAAATGTCATTTAGTCTTTAATAGGTAATTAAATATTTTTAACCAAATATATATGCCATCTTTGGACAGACAATATATATTTGATTAAGAATATTATTTACCTCATCATATTCACTATTCATACAATAATTGATTTACCTTTGGGTAAATACGCAAGTTCTAGCAATAGTAAAAATTAGTTTATCCACTAATTTTTAATTATAGGCATTTCAATAATTTTATGGATAAACGATAACTTCTGTGAGATAGTATTAGAGATATAGCTGTTAGATATCGCATGGTGCGGTGGTTTAGGATCGAATCAGAATTCCTAATGTTGACGGATCGATAAAGATGACCTTTGGAATGGTTTAAAAGTTAGCAGCCATTGTGGGTTCAAGTGCCACGAATATAGAGTTTATTTAAGGCAGCAAATGAGCAGCAAGGTTTGAGGAAAGACGTGTGGGAAGTGTCAGGTGGTGTCAAAATTTCCTAGAGGGCCAGGTATATGAAGCGACGGTCAAGTGGGTTATTTAAGAAGTGTTTGCCCAAAGTGGGAGAGGGGCGGATGTTGCATATGGGCTTGGTAGTAGGATGACTACGCGCCAAAGGAGAGTTTGGAATGATCTGGGATTTTAGCGACTGGCCATGGAAGTCTGCGGATGTAAATTGAAATATGGGCCATTATGCGGCAGGAGATTTGGTATAACGGGAATGTATTGCCGCGCATTTAATTGATGTCCACAAGGAGTGAATGGACTGGTGGAGCTAGAGCGTAAGCTTGGACTTCGAATTTGGTTGTTGATGTCATAGTGATTGCATCCCGTGTAGCAGCATTTGGAAGGTACCGGGAAGTGATTTCCGCAGGCGGGTTATTTCCCGTGAGCGGATTAGCGGTCACGTGGTTGGCGAAGCTTCTGCAAAGAATTATATTGGTTATCCAACAAAGAAATCGGTCGTGCGAATGTGGATGATGATTCAGAATATGAAAGATGGGTAATTACAGAAAGATTCCGAGAATTTGCGGCAGATGATTGCGTAAGGTTATGTCAACAAGATATATAAGAGTCTGGTGAGTTCCAGAGTTGTGTAATAGTGGCTTCAAGCTAAGTGGGAGAGTTCCACCGCCTAAGATAGGGTTGAATGGTTAACTACATGCGAGGTTTCCATTTATCTGCACATCGGTGGGTTGTTTCGGCTATGGGAAAAGACCATAAGTGGTAATTTGAACGAATGAATTATTGGGGCCATGCTATGGTTGGCCTTATTGGCTCATGTTCGAACTTGGAAAAAGGTTCAGAATTTATGCCTTGTATAGATACAGGTTTCAGAGAAAGTGATTTCGCTGGGTGCTTCACCGAGAGAGTATTCGTATGTTATAAGATTTATGGAGTGAATTATATTCGGGACCAAGTCAGAGCGGGTGTCTCTCAATAATGGTCCTAGTGAATTCAGAAGTTAAAGTGTGGTGTCCCATGATTTCGAGCCTATGAGTACAGTTAAGAATCAAGCTTTTTAGCAGCTTATGAGAAGGTGCCCAGAATGTTCTATGATATTTTGACTTGTGGTGTAGCATTTGAGAGATATGAAATAGTTCATGGGATTTGAGACAACATGGTTTCGTGATTCAAGGTCACTCGGGGTGAGTGTAGATGGAGCATATTATATGTTGAATGGAGTTAGTCTTATTTATAAGGCAAGCAAGGATGAATTGGAAGAAGGTGGATTGATTAGCCATAGTTGAATTTGGCATGTTGGGGTCTATGATCAGTTCGTTCAGCGTGATCGAGTTATGCGTATCATTTGTAGCGGTACGTGTGAGGTTTGTCGGTCGCCGTAATTGATGTTATTCAGAAGTATTCTTCTGTTTATGGCTTGTTAAGTGGAAGCGAATTCTGAAAGGAATATGGTGGCTTAGGCCACTACTTAGAGAATTGCATATCCTACAGTTATCGGAATTTACCTGTGTGTTTCTATGAATCTCCTGAAGTGATTTAAGTGAAAAGTTCGTATATGATGAAGTGTTAAAATATTAATAATTTCAGAGTTATGATGAAAATCATGTTCTATCGTATACTGGCACGTTGGGTGCGGTGAGAGGTATGGAAATTTGAAGTGAGGGTCAAGGTTGCAGTTCGGTGTTGACAAGGATGTCACGGGCTCGGATGAGCAAGGAAAGGGTTGAATGATTAAAGTAAATTGGTATTGTCTTCAGCGTCACCTGAGATCGATGTGTTGTGAAAGAGGCTTTGCATCCTGATTAAGGATTCTAGATTGCTTTTCAGCGTTAGTGCAGTTGATGGTTTAGATATGCGGACCCGTTATTTATTTCGGAAGATTATAGGAGAGTGTCCTACGGGAAGATTGTATAAGTGTGACATGTAGTCACTTGATTGACTAAAGATTGAAACCAAGTATGATGATGGTGGGAATATCATTAATTTGAGAATTTATGCCTGAAGGGCACTTTGTTTATTGGGTTAGGAACTGGGGAGGTTGCTCCGGTTATAATGGATGTTCTTAGGTGTTATGAGGAAAAAAGGAGTTACTATGGACCTTTGAAACGTTATTAGCCAAGTTGGTGTAACCAAAAATCGGCTTGAGATCAATGGATTGATTTATATGTGAACAGGGCTTTATATCCGGCCAATTGTGTTCGTTTCAGCGAGCGTTCCTTATAGAGGAATAGTTGAGATGTTATTTTGTCATCAGCTATTCCAGGTAATGATGTATTGCGCCGTATGAGTTGTGAGGCGGCTTGGTAAATTCTTATGGGTTGAGGTTCTGCGTGGCGATGATGATATGTGAGCAGAATGGCTCTTGAGATTCAGATCTTGTATCACACCTCAGTTGTGCTTGAGTTTTGTAGCCTATAGCGCTATGTGTTTTCTCAGGGATGGTATTATGCACTTAGCATGCTTGCGATCGAAATTCGATAATTTTTTGTAATGAGCAGATTTAGCTCGAAGTGCAATCTCCTTATGTGAGATCTATGTGTGGATCGGGTGGCACGCCGCCATGGGTATGTTATTTGGATCGGGTTGTGCATCGCAACTATGTGATGTCGAATCTGGTTTTCTATATGCTATTTTTGTGTATTTCGCTTCCTATTTTCTAAGGAAAGTCCGTATTAGTGCGGGGGTTAGGTAATTCCTTCCAGAGTTCAATTTCCTATTTGTGTTGTGTTTGAATTGGTGGACTCTTGGCACATTGTGGCATCATATGAGACTTTTGATCACATTCGAAGTGGCTTATTGCCTGAGCAGTTCGTACTGGGTGAGACGAGATTATGGGATTTAGGATCAGTGCAATATGATTATATGAAGTATATTAAGGATCAAAGATCATTATTGGTTCAGAATGTGGTAATGTTTCTTGTCAGAAGTATAGACTCAATGATTGTTTGGCTTGGCAGTTAATTATGAATTTTGGCACATCTCATCCTTCGTGGTGGTATTGTAAGAGTTAGAGTAAGACTTGCGTGTGTCATGAGGTGTGTCGACGCCCCCTTTTTCTCGCGAAATCGGGTTTACGACATTTGGGAGGACAATTCTATTCCCGTTTGGGAATTGGATTTTTGGATATGGAGAGGCGCCACCTAATGATTATAGTGCATTAGGACACTTTAAGAAAGAATTTCAGATGAAAACCAGAGTTTGGGTAAGGGCTAGAAATTATCTCGAGTGGAAGGTGTTAGGCACCCCTAAAGATCCACTAGTGTGGTTCCCAACCATGCTACAATTGTGACTTTAAATGCAAACAAACAAGTAGATAACCAAGCATTGCAAATACGAGAATCTTTCACATAACAGTTACAAATAAGAAAGGCACAAGAAGGATTTGAAAGAGCTGAAATTTGGAAGGAAGCGATTTGTGATTAAAGAAGAGATACACAAGTAAAGGGAAGGGGTCAAATAATTGAGGCAAGTAATTTAAAAGAAATGAAAAGAAGCGGAAGTTTAAAAACTGGACAGCTTTTGAAAACCTGAAAATAACAAATAATAAAGAGGGAGGGGAGTCCTGGATTTATACATCACATGGATCATCCACACAACACCGGTACACAATTGTATGCATAGTGTTATCGTGTGATCATCATCTCCATGTCTACCCTTCCGACCCCGTTGAGGTATTAAAGCGCGGAATGGTATCATTACTTATTGCATGCTATTACCCGTCTCAATCCTATCAGTCCCAGAGGTAAATGGACTAATAATCATAAAGGGAAAGGGGTTTGGGGATTTTAGAGGTTTCAAAGGACAAAATGCTAAGGCGTTATCCAAAACACGTAATGAAAAATAGAGGGAAACAGACAAGCAAACATGGGCTCAAATATGCCTCCATAAACCAGCAAAAAAGTCATAGAGTTTAGCATGTCTTACACGTACTGATTTGGTCTTAATTAAATAAAGCGACGAGCAGACTGGTTAAACGCATATTTTTAGGCGAAAAGTCTACATTAGGCTTACTCGAATGCAATTGACTAAAACCGATCTGATTGAGCATCTAAGTGTTCGTTAAAGCTAGGCGTATTATATACTGATTTTAGAAAGAGATGCAAACTAAAAGAAGGGTTACAATTTTAACCAGAGCATTACGAGTTCAACAGTCAGTATTACCTCTATTCAGATTCGAGATTTTCTATAGGCATGCTTTCTATACGCTTACTGATTTGGACACCCCTTTTTTTAGACGTTAATAAAGTCCTATGAACATGGTATCTATATGCAACTTTTATTATTGAACTTACGAACTATTTGCCTAGTGGTTTTTATAAATGCAGAATGCAGTAGTTTATAGACCATATTTTATACAAATAATTAGAAGTTGACCTATAGGCAGGATATCTATGCGCGGAGGTGCAAAAATTATGAATGAATCCTATAGGCATGACTTCTAGATGTGAGTTTGCAGAAGTTAAAAGTTAACCTATAGACAGGATTTCTAGGCGTATTTGCAGGAATTAAAAGTTAGCCTATAAGCATGATTTCTATGTGTATTTGCAAAAATTAAAAGTTACCCTATAAGCATGATTTCTAGGTGTATTTGCAGAAATTGAAAGTTAACCTATAGGCATGATTCCTTGGTGTGAAATTGCAGAAATTGGAAGTTAACCTATAGGCATGATTTCTAGGTGTGAAATTGCAGAAATCATAACAAACTCGTATAGGCAGGATTTTTACCCTTGATGCATAAAAATTAAATCACATTCCCCCTTTTTACTAAGTTCCCCGAGTTTATACAAGTTATTACAACCAAAAAGAAATAAACTAGAATTAAAGAAAATACATCAGAAATCCTCAGCTACATCCGAGCAGTCTAATTCAAACTTAAGGCCTAATAGTATGAGATTGAGCCACTTCCGAGATCCAGATTTCCAAGCCTTCTTTCATCCAGGGTGTTTCAGAGATCCAAGGGATTTTAGGAACCCAAGGCAGTGCATACACCCAAGATGTTAAACAGAAATTGAGTTGTGTAGTGTGGAAGGGCCAACCCTTATGTGTCCAAGTTCAAAGGGAGCTCCAGGGTCCCAAGGCAAGGATCACACAAGAGGGGCAGAACTTAAGCTCTAAGAATGAGGTGTAAGTGCAAAAGAACGGATAAGGGCTACCCAGGCAGGCTGGTGGTCATGCCCAGCCACAAAATAGACTGGCACACCCTTGACAAAACTTGTTGCTCAAGCATTTAGGGAGTAAAGACCTACTGGAGGTCATGCCATAGCCTGAACAATAATCAGAAATACTGGCAGGCCAAGGCTGTTACTCAGCACACACACAATAAGGGAATGGGGATGGGGAATTGACACATCTTAGGGCCCAAAGGGTCCAGTTCATATCCATGGACAATGATTTCAGACGTTGCCATGTTTCTGAACCATAACTTAATCATATAAAGGGGATATGGGGGTTTGGGATTCATAAAGTATAGTATAAATAACAAACAACTGACATGATGTACACATAAATTAAACATTGAATTACAAGGGAAAGGACACATGTTACAGCATGCTAGAAACACATGTTAACTAAAGAAAACATGAACAGAAGTAGACAGGAATGAAAATATGTTGTTGTAGAGACATGTAAATTAACTAGGACATACCAGTGGAGTGACAAAAGTACAGAAGAAAGTAGAGCAAACAAAAATCCACCGCCTAGCAACAACACAAGTAGCAGAAAGAGAGAGAGAGAGAGCTTTAAGTGTAAGAATGATTTGAACTCAGATTGTTCGTCTTTGTTCGTGTGTTTGAAAGAGAAGAGAGTAGGTATTTATAGATTTGAAAACGTGTAGGGAAATAAGGTAATAAGTAAAATTAAAACTCAAACATGGAAACAATCACCATTTAGAATCAAATTAACCCAAGTGATTCCCCTTAAATTAAGGAAACACTGCTTAACGGGTCAGCAGTCCTAATTAAGGAAAGAAAATCAGTTTGGGGCAGAATGATTATTGCCATAAAAAGGGTAGTAAAAGCATGAAGTAAAAAATCCAGTCTAAGTACGAAATATAATCATTTTGGAAAGGGATTCAGCGAGGTGAAACATCACAATAAAGGAAGCGAATCAATTAATTTTTAAAAGAATGAGTAGAAAATTAGGGCTCGTAAGAAAATCTTTTGCAATCGGTCACAGGATCAAAGGAATCAAGATCAAATAAGAAAGGAACATGATACTGCACTTTATTATATAAATGTCAAGGAATGAACAAGCATGCAATGTTAAACGAATTGGCAAAAGAAGCAACACAAACATATAATGGCAGTAAGGGTAAGCTAGGGCTCAGTAGTAAGAAAATATTCGAAGCACAGTAGTCAAGCAGGTCAAGTAATCACATAGAAACATTAGTGAAGCAAGTAAAGAGAGCCAGAAACAAGTAAAGGTCTCATAGTAACAATTGATAAAATTAGGGCTTTAACAGTAAACAAGTTTTCAAGATGGTAAGATCTCGAAATTAAACAAATTAAATGAAGAAGCAGGAACCAACAACATTTAAACAAACAACTTCAGAACCCGGATAAACTAAAAAAGGAATTAGGGTTTTTAACATGCATGAAACAGATAGAGGAGAAATCATGAGCAAATCATAGCCAAAACATAAACACGTTAAAGAATCAGAGATCTTTTGAAAAACTTAAAGGAAAAGCCCTAACGAAGGGTCATTTTGCAAGAAAAGTCGAAGAACTTTCGAGAACACACTTAAACATTCATGGCAGTATAGATCTAAAGCAGATCTAAAAGAAAAATCAATAAAATCCCAAAGATTAGGGTTTCGAAGAACCTAGAAAGGTGAGAGAGTCCTTGGAAATTAACGATCTAACCAGGAACGCCAAGGATCTGACTCGAACGGCCATGGCTGGCCAGAGAAAAGTCAAGGACGACTGGAGAAAGGTCATGAGTGGAAGTCAGGAAATGATTGGACCAGCTTCATTCGAGATTTGGCCGTGAAAGCATGGAAGCAAACACTCAGGAGCCATGGGAGGCCATTATACATCTCCGATGGTCATGGGAGTCCAAGGTTTAGGGCAGAATTGAGAGGCGGTGGCTAGGGTTCATGAGGGATTAGAGAGCGTCGAGAGAGAAGAGGGGTTTCAAGGGTGGTGTTTGGTGAGAAGTGATTATGGTTAGGGTGGGTTGGTAGAATTAAAAAAGGAAAGGATGAAATGTGGTCGTTGATCGTTTAGATCAACGACCTAGATTGAATGGGAGCCGAGCGAATCGGGCAAATGGGTTAGGGGTCGAGTTAATTTTAAATTGGGCAGGGTAATTTTGGGCCTCTGAAATTGAGTTAATTGGGTTGCCAAATTGGCTATAATTGAAATGCAATTGAGGCCAAATCGTAAATAGCCAATTTTCACTTTTATATTTTTATAAAATAGTAATACTGATTTTAAGAACAAATTAAGAGTACCGGGTAAATGAATATTACATAAATATTAATTTAAAAATGCTGGGACTAATTTTATAAAACATAAAATGCCATAAATTACAAGATAGGCTATAATTGCAACTATATGCAATTTAGCTTTAAAAATACCAAATGAACTCGTAAAAATATGCGAAAATTACCTTAATTATATTTTGGTGTAAATGTGAAAATAAAAATGAATTATTTACCAAAATGATAATTTTGAGAATAATTATTTTATTTTGTTGTATTAAAATAGGCAATAAATTGGTTTAAAAATTATTTAAAAATGCCAAAACTCTTGGGTGTACTTATATATGCACCAATATGTTATTTTAGAAATATTTGGGTATGTAAAAAATACTTAGGGAAAAAATGGGTATCAACAACTGCCCTTCTTTACCCGGGAATGATGAAAGAGTTGTCGGGTAAAGATATGATGGCCAATTTTGACCGGAAGCGGTGGTTTGAAAGGAGTTTGACCAAGCTCCGGTTTCTGAGCTGCCGACATATTCCTGGTTCTACAGGAATCAGGCCGTATGTAGTTCAGGAACCATTGATGTAACATGCCGATGGCGATTTGAAAGAGATAGACTCGATGTTTTAGGGGGCAAGAGGTGTTTGAAACTGGATCGGCGGTGAGGAATGGAGCGGGATTGCTCCTGCTGAGACGGCCGTTACTAGCCAGTGTACCTGCAAGTAAGCAATACGGGCGTATATTGTGCATAAACTTAAACATGATGCAAGTTCCCATTGGACCATGAATGTTGTCTCTGGACGGTTAGGATGACGTCCTCGGACCATGATGTCCTGGGCCATGAAGCGCAAAATTAAAGGATTCGCAGGCTACGAAATGATGTTCTCGGGCTGTGATAATGGTGCCTCCAAACAATGATGCCTTTTAATAATGATGTGCAGGATATAAAGTGGGGTCCTCGGGCCATGGCATGGTGTTCTCGGGTTATGAAGGATGACGCCTTCGAACAATGACACCTTCGGACAGTTTGGCGATATTTCAGCCCACGAAATGCAAGATTTGGCGGTATTTCAGCCGATGTAAAAGCATAAATAGCGATATTTCAGCCGATGCAAAGAGCGTAAATGGCGATCTTTTAGCTGATACAAAGAGCGTAAATGGCGATATTTCAGCTGACAGAAATTTAAATAAAACAAGCGATGTTTCAGCTGATGCAAAAAAAAATGTAAAATGGCGATATTTCAGCTGATAAAACTTTAAATAAAGTGGTGATGTTTCAGCCAATGCAAAAGTAAAATGGCAATATTTCAGCCGACATAACTTTAAATAAAGCGGCGATGTTTTAGACGATGTATAAGTTAAATAAAGTTTGGCGATATTTCAGCCGATTGCAAGACGTAAGTAAAAGGTGGCGATATTTTAGCCATGCAAGAGAGATAAGGTGGCGATATTTCAGCCATGCAGGTGGAGGTGGCGGTATTTCAGCCATGCAGATGGAGGTGGCGGTATTTTAGCCATGTAGGTGGAGGTAGAGCTTAACCTCGAAAGGCAGAAAGGTAGCCTTATGCAGATAATGCAGATGGAGACAGTGCTTAGTCTCGAAAGGCAGAAAGGTAGCCTTATGCAGATAATGCAGATGGAGACAGTGCTTAGTCTCGAAAGGCAGAAAGGTAGCCTTATGCAATGCAAAAAATGTAGATGGAGACAGTGCTTAGTCTCGAAAGGTAGAAAGGTAGCCTTATGCAATGCAAAAAATGCAGATGGAGACAACGCTTAGTCTCGGAAGGCAGAAAGGTAGCCTTATGCAATGCAGATAATGCATATGGAGACAACTTTTAGTCTCGGAAGGCAGAAAGGTAGCCTTATGCAATGCAGATAATGCAGATGGAGACAACGCTTAGTTTCGGAAGGCAGAAAGGTAGCCTTATGCAATGCAAGAAAATAAAAGGATGGATAGTGTTGAGATTTCTTAGCTGATTGCTCATCACGATGTCGTGACTGTATGGAGAGCGCTTGTGGATAAGTGATGACTCTAACAAGTTGCATTCTTGTGAAAGTATGCATACGTAAATATACCTGATGATATAGTAAGTCGAGTGCCTATATCCAAAGAAAAATTGTGAGTTTTGTAAGGGGGAAAGGTTAGTTCGTTTTCCCCTGGCTTCCGGCGTTGCGTGTCATTGGGGTAGCGTTGCTAAATAGCAGCAATCCAAACAACGATTATGCATGATTTAGTAAATATAACGTAAGTAGAAAAATAGTTTTCTTTTATATGAACCAACGACTGTGACGTGGTTCAAAATATTTCAACCTCTCTTGCTTCGAAATTTTAAGAGTCCTTCTCAAAATTCTTCCCTAGTTTACTGGGCTGGCATTTCTGACGGTTGCGCTGAATGACTGAAGAATCAACTTTGGAATTTTGAGGGTCCTCCTCAAAATTCTTCCCCAGTTTACTAAGGTGGCATTCCTGGCGATGAGTGGCTGAAACTAACTTCGGAATTTTGAGGGACCTCCTCAAAATTCTGCCCCAGTTCCAATAGCAGGGGGGAAATGGAATTCTATTAAATTGTGATCAAACCCATAGGGCTGCCTATGTATCCCCTCTTAAACGGGAATCAGGTCGGGCCTAGTTCAAATTATATCATGAAGGGAATCATAAGTGGTTACACATAGTATCATTTTACTGCATCTGAGCTGATCGGCTTTGGACAAACTTTTCCGTCCATTTCTGCAAGAATAAGGGCTCCTCCAGTTAGAACCCGGTGAACCATGTACAGACCTTGCCAGTTGGGAGAGAATTTCCCCTTGGCTTCATCTTGATGTGGGAAATATCTTCTTCAACACTAGCTGCCCCGGTGTAAACTTCCTTGGCTTAACTCTTTTGTTGAAGGCTCTGGATATTCTGTTATGATACAACTGACCGTGGCAAACTGCATTCATCCTTTTTCCATCTATAAGGTCTAATTGCTCGTAGCGACCTTTTACCCATTCTGTGTCGTCTAACTCTGCTTCTTGTATGATCCTCAAGGAAGGAATTTCTAACTCGGCAGGGATGATGGCCTCTGTACCATAAACCAGCATGTAGGGAGTTGCTCCGGTCGATGTGCAGACTGTGGTGCGGTATCCAAGTAAGGAGAATGATAACTTCTCATGCCATTGTTTGTGACTTTAGACCATCTTCCTTAGTATCCTCTTGATATTCTTGTTGGCTGCTTCTACAGCTCCATTCATCTGAGGCGTGTAAGCTGTAGAATTCTTGTGTTTGATCTTGAATGCCTCACACATTATTTTCATCAAATCGCTCTTGAGATTGGAACCATTATCAGTGATGATTGATTCCGGAACTCCGAATCGGCAAACAATACGGTCACAGACGAAATCTGTCACGACTTTCTTGGTCACTGCCCTGTACAATGCTGCTTCAACCTATTTAGTAAAATAATCAATTGCCACCAGGATGAACCTGTACCCGTTTGATACGGCAGGCTCGATAGGTCCAATGACATCCATTTCCCAGGCGACGAATGGCCATGGTGAGCTTGTTGCAGTAAGCTCATTTGGAGGCACCTTTATCATATCTGCATGTATCTGACAACGATGGAATTTGCGAACGTACTGGATGTAGTCTGTTTCCATGGTTATCCAAAAATACCCTGCTCGGAGTATCTTCCTTGCTAAGACAAAATCGTTCATGTGCGGCCCGCAAGTACCTGCGTGCACTTCGTCCAATAGTCTGGATGCTTCTTTTGCTTTGACACATCTTAGTAAACCCAAATTGGGAGTCCTCCTATATAGGATTCCCCCACTGAGAAAGAAGTTGTTGGATAACCTCCGAAGTGTACACTTCTGAGTAACATTGGCATGTTCTGGATATTCTCCTGTTGTCAAGTACTCTTTGATGTTGTGGAACCATGGTTTTCCATCCGCTACTTCCTCAACGTGAGCACAATAAGCCGGCTGATCATAAATCTTTACTGGGATGGGATCAATGAAATTCGTATCTGGATGTTGGATCATGGATGACAGAGTAGCTAGTGCGTCACCGAACTCGTTCTGGACCCTGGGGACATGCTAAAATTCGGTCTTTGTGAATCTTTTCCTTAACTCCTGTATGTGATGCAAGTAGGGGAGTATCTTAGTGTTCTTGGTTGCCCACTCTTCTTGAACTTGATGTATGAGCAAGTCTGAATCCCCAATTACTAGCAACTCCTGAATGTTCATGTCAATAGCCATCTTGAGCCCTAGGATGCAAGCTTCATAATATTGTTTGTGCAGGGGAATCTGAGCTTGGCATATACCGGGTAATGCTGGCCAGTTTCTGATACTAGGACTGCTCCTATGCCGACTCCTTTGAAGTTTGCGGCTCCGTCGAAAAACAAACTCCAACCATCATAGGATTCTGCAATATCTTCTCCTACAAAGGACACTTCTTCATCAGGAAAATACGTTTTCAGGGGTTCGTATTCTCCGCCAATAGGATTCTCGGCAAGGTCATCTGCTATGGCTTGACCCTTGATTGCTTTCTGAGTCACGTAAACAATGTCGAATTCACTCAACAAGATTTGCCACTTGGCGAGCTTGCCAGTGGGCATGGGCTTCTGGAAGATATACTTCAGCGGGTCCATCCTAGATATGAGATAAGTAGTGTAGGCATAGAAATAATGCCTCAGTTTCTAAGCTACCCAAGTCAGAGCACAACAGGTGCGATCCAATAAAGAATACCGGGCCTCGTACGGGGTGAACTTCTCACTGAGATAGTAGATGGCTTTCTCCTTCCTCCCTGTTTCATCATGTTGTCCCAGAACACAATCGAATGCTCCATCCAAAACTGCGAGATAAAGCAATAGAGGCCTCCCTGGCTCGGGCGGAACCAAGACTGGTGGCGTTGACAAGTATTCCTTGATTTTGTCGAAGGCTTTCTAACAATCGTCAGCCCATTTAGTAGCAGCGTCTTTCTTCAGCATTTTAAAGATGGGTTAACAAATGACCGTTGACTGAGCTATAAACCGTCTGATATAGTTGAGTCTTCCCAAGAAACTCATCAAGTCCTTCTTGTTCTTTGGCAGTGGCAAATCTTGAATGGATTTGACTTTTGATGGGTCCAATTCTATTCTTTGATGACTCACAATGAAACCCAGTAATTTTCCAGCAGGAACCCCAGATGCACACATGGCGGGATTCAGTTTCATATTGTACCTTCTTAGTCTGTTGAAGAACTTTCTCAGATCTTCCATATGATCAGTGGCTTTCCTGGATTTGACGATAACGTCGTCCACATATACCTCAATCTCCTTGTGTATCATATCGTGAAAGATAGTAGTCATGGCTCTCATATAGGTGGCACCAGCATTCTTTAACCCAAACGGCATCATTTTCTAACAATACATCCCCCGTGGCGTGATGAAAGCCATTTTCTTTGCATCTTCCTTGTCTATCCATATCTGATGGTATCTGGCAAAACAATAAATGAAAGACTTTAACTCATGCTTAGCGCAGTTGTCGATAAGAATGTGTATGTTTGGCAAGGGGAAGTCATCTTTGGGACTGACCCGGTGAAGATCCCGGTAGTTGACGCAGATTCTAACCTTCCCGTCCTTCTTTGGTACCGGCACGATATTGGCTAAGCACGTTGGACATTCCACCACCCTGAGAACTTTGGCTTTGACCTGCTTAGTAACCTCTTCTTTGATTTTCAAACTCATGTCGTGTTTGAATTTTCTAAGCCTCTGTTTTACCGACGGACAGGTTGGATCTGTTGGCAGTTTATGAGATACAATGGACGTGCTGAGACCACTCATATCATCATACGACCAGGCGAATATGTCCTCATATTCCTTCATAAATTCCGTATATCCTTCCTTTTCTGATGGCGATAGGTGAACACTAATGCGAGTCTCTTTGACATTTTCTCTATCTCCCAAATTAATGACCTCAGTTTCTTCCAAGTTAGACTTAGGTCTATTCTGAAAATTCTCAACTTCTCTGACGACCTCTTCAGGTATCTCATCATCTTCTGAGTCGATGTCCATTTGTTGCGTTATTTCGTTGCAAGTCACAATCGTTGGCTCATCATCGAGTTAACTAATAGTAATGATGTATAAAAATAGAGTAAATGATATAGAAAATAATAAGAGCGAGATATATAATAAACTGAAATGCTTTGATTAAATTCATAATTGTTTGAAACATCGGAGCTCTTTTCGAAATTAAAGACAATGCGGAATGAAAATCAACTAGTAAAGTAAGCTAAAAAAATGATATGCATGGTGCTTTTGTTTAGCCTTGCTACCCCGAAGCCTTCCAGGCCCTGATAGTCCTAATTGACCAATTGCTGAGGCGGTCTCCTCTGTTCACAGCTTGTATGGAAGGGCCTACCTCCTCGAAAAGAACACAGCAGTCCATGTCATCATCCTCCAGGAACAGATTCTTCATGGCTGCCAACGCTTCATCTTCCTCTGACCCATATATAGTATCTAACGCCTGGAAGGTTTGCTCCAGGCTAGGTATCAGAAGCTCCAATGGATAGTAGGGACGGCGCCATGGTAGCGACCAACTCTGGAATTCTTCCCAAGTATAACTGTACCCTAAGCCAAATATAGTACCATGCTTCTTTAGTTTGATGGGATTAGTGATCCCCTGAAGATTTTTACCAAGTCCCTTTCCAGGCTCGTACCCACACCAGTTTAGGATACATTCGATCTTGTTATCCCACCACTTATCTTTATCTACATCGTTGACCCTTTTGGTGTGGTGGTATGTTTCTCCGCCTATTCTCCTCCTGTCTTCGATCATTGTGATGGTCCGGCGACTATATATGGGGTTAATACCATCGCCATGAATGATCACCTCTTGGTGATTCCATTCAAACTTCACCGTCTGATGTAGAGTCGATGCTACGACTCCAGCAGCGTGGATCCAGGGCCATCCTAACAGCAGATTGTAGGATGCCGGGATGTCTATTACTTAGAAATCAACATCGAACCATGTTGGCCTCATTTGTAATCATAGGCTGATTTCTCCAATAGTAGATTTCTTGGACCCATCGAAGGCCTTGACTTTGATAGCCCCATCTTTGATCTCGTGCAGGCTTTTTCCCAAAGTTCTGAGAGTTATCAGCGGACAAATGTTGAGGGTCGATCCTCTATCGATCAGGACTCTAGTGATGAAATAATCTTCGCATTGCATGGTGATGTACAATGCCTTTTTGTGGCTCAATCCTTCCGGTGGGAGCTCATCTTCGTGGAAGGTTATTTTATGGCTCTCCAGCACTTGCCCCACCATATTCGCCATTTCGCCCCCGGTTATATTTCTAGGCACATAAGCTTCGCTCATCATCTTCATTAGGCATTCTTGTGAAGTGTCAAAACTCTGTAGAAGAGCTAGGATAGAGATCTGTGCTAGTATTTTGTTCAACTACTCAGCGACAGAGTACTCCTTAGCTTGTATTTTTCTCCAAAGATCGTCGGGCCCAGTTTCAGTAGGCCATTCTGGGACTTGCTTACTGGACTCAGCTAAGTGTTCTAGGGTGTAAACTCTCCCTATTCTGGTCATTCCTTGTGCAGCAATTGTTTCTCATGTCTTGGTCTTTCCTTTCCTCCTAGCTTCAGCAGTGTAACCCCATGGTATGGCATTTGAGTGGAACAGTATTATGTCTGACATTGCCACAGGAATAGGCACCCGTGGTGGTAACACAACAACTTCAAAGGGTGCAGGTGCCTTTGGAACTCCAAATTCAACCTCGATTGGCCCCGGCGCCTTTGTAGAAGGAGGCGCTTCAAATTCAAGAGGTATAGACATATTTACTTCATCATCCCTGGAGGGCTGATTCTGCACAACAATTGGGTTAAGTGTAACCGCCGGTTTCTTTGGTTCATCCCCCTCAGCAATCAAACCTATTGACCCTTTGGAGTCCCAATCATCTTCGATCTCGATCATGTGAATGTCTCCTCCTTTGTGGTCAGGTAGAGGGTTGTTACGAACATTAGGAGCAGGCTTCTTTTACACTATAACCTTATTGTCGATTAGGGTTTGGATCTTGTCCTTCAATGAGCGGCACTTGTCAAGGGTGTGTCCCTTCATGCCGGAATAATACGCAGAAGTCTTGTTAGGGTTGACCCACTGGGAGGGATTTTCCGGATCTTTGGCTGGGATAGGAGTGATGTAACCAGCAACTTAAGTATCTCATATAGCTATTCAATCGGTTCAGCGATGGCTGTGTATTGTCTGGGAGGTTTGCGGTCAAAATTTGGCCTAGGTCTTGGGAAATTTTGACGGGTGGGTGGTGATTGGTAGTGAGAGGGTTGAGCATTATAAGCTTGCTAAACAGGTGCTGGTTGAGAGTATCTGGGTGAGTTGGGTTGATATATGAGAGGTGGAGAGGATTGGTAAATGGGAGGTGGATAGGAGGGTGCGGGTGTTTGGTAATTCAGGATGGGCTGATATGTAAGTGGAGGTGATGGGTAAGTGTGATATTTTGGTGGTGATTTGGCTCCCTGTGTGACCATTACGGCACTTACATCCTTCTTTTTGGACGTGCCACCAGTCTGTAAAGCCTTATTGGTGGCCTGCAATACTTCAAGATTCGTAACCATACCATTCTTAATGCCCTCTTCAATTTTTTATCCAAGTTTGATGATATCGGAGAACTTTTGACCCTCGATCAGCATCAACCTCTCGTAATATTGGGGATCCTGAGCCCGGATGAAGAATCTATTCATTTGCTCTTCTTCTAGGGCCGGCCTGACCTTTGAAGCTTCTGACCTCCAACGAGTGGCATACTCGCAGAATGTTTTGGTGGGATTCTTCTTCAAATTCTGTATATAGAATACATCCGATGCGGTTTCTTTATTGAATCAAAATCTATCTAGGAAATCCGATGCCATGCCTACCCAGCTCGTCTATTTCTTGGAGTCCTGGCTGATGTATCAGGATAAAGCATCTCCCTTCAGGCTTCTCATGAAGAGCTTCGTACGGATCTTTTCATCCCTTCCAACTCCAACCAGCTTATCGCAATATGTCCTCCGGTGGACTCTGGGATCTCCTGTTCCATCAAACATTTCGAACTTGGGAGGTTTGTACCCCTCTAGAAGTTCAAAATCTGGCTGAATGCATAGGTCTTCATAATTTAACCCTTTAATAATTTTGTTACATTCCACGCCCTGAACTCGGCTAGTTAATTTCTTGAGTTCTGCCGCTAAGTTCCTGATAAGGGAGTCTTTGTCATCAGACTCAGGTGCATTTGAGATTGGTTGGGTGTCGTGGTGTACAATATCCACAAAAATATGAGTGTTGTAGGGATGGTCATTTGTGGTGTTTAGTGGCTCGGGAATGGGTATTGGAGTGTTGTTGGGAGTGTGGCATGTGTTGCAGTGTTGGGTATGAGTGGGTTGTATTTGTGGTTGTGGGGTGTTTTGTTGAGGTGCGAGATTCTAGGTGTTGACATCAGGAGCGGTGAGGGAAAATGACAGGTTCGCCAAATTCCGAACCTGATCCAGCTCTTCTCGAAATTTCAACAGCTTTTGCTCCAGTTGAGTAGCAGTTTCCTTAGCAACGTGGGTACCCTGAGGAATCTCAATCTCTTTTCTGGCGCTTGGATCTCCCATTCTACTTTTGTTCTTGTTCTAGATAAGACTCGGAGGAGGAGGAGGTGGAGGGCCCTTGGATCTGGTGGAGTATGATGATGGTGCCAGAATGCACGAACTAACATTTGGGGAGGGGAATAAAAAATAAAAGAAAAAACAAAAGGTAATAAGTTAGTGCGGGTCATGAGATAAAAAATATTGCAGTATTTAAACACGTTGTGCGAAAAATGTAAATCGCATCCTACTTTTGGTGCCTCGTTGTGCCCGAGGTAGGCCTAGCGACAAATATTTTTAGAGAACCTATAATGCTAAATGCCTCATTTTATTGATAAAAACAAGACGAATCCAAAACGACTCTAAACGATGAAAAGTAAAAGTGTCACTAGTGGCCATTGGCCTTATTACATCATTAAAGCAAAATAAAAGACTCCTAACTACTTGGTCCCAGAAGAACCTTCCCCAGATTTGGCATCTCTGTCTCCCTCGAACAGCTTCACCAGCTCGCGTAGTCCTAGCAGCAAATAAGCTCGGGCCAGATGTCCGCCTGCATTTCCTTCAGCGTTTTGACAATTTTCAATTCTTTGGATGAACTTCTCTTCCAGCTCTACTAGAACCCGCTCCAAGTACCCGAGTCACTCGTTGGTGCTGACAGCCATGTCTTTCTATTCCTCAATCAGCTTCTGATGGGCTTCTTGTATTTCTCGGTGCTCATTTTCACACTCTCAAATTCTCTTGCGTAGTTGATTATACTTAACCCATGCTTCAGCGTGCTCGTCGATAATCATGTGACCTTGAACGAATCCTAGCTGACCCATGCCATTGTCTTCTAACCAACCCGAATAGTGCGGCACACAACCGGTGTGATGCTTGTCTGGTTCAATAGATTCTTTCCCCAAAACGAGTTTGCAATGCCACAAATGCTGAGCTTGGCACATGTGAGGGCTATCATCGTCTTGGAAATCAGCCCTAAATTTTGTCGACCCTTGATATAATTTGGTTTCTTCCAGCCTGCCTCATGGCTCGGAGAGGAACGTAGGGATAAGTTCCTCTCAGACCAATTATTATGAGAAATGGTACGTCTCGAGATCAAACAATGAACTCATCAGTGGGGAACCACTCAAACATCCATTGTACCTGGTCTCCTTTCAGATTTTCGAACAATTCTACCCATCCTCTGGCGTCCTCTGGTTGAGCGAACATTTTAGGCATATAATTCATACGCCTTGGCTAGTGGAAGGCGATGTGGTCATCCCAATCTCTGCATAGGATCTCTTGTCGGTATTCCTCTTTCTGGAGGTGTTCCATGAGCCATAGCTGAAGTAACAAGTTGCAACCCTCAAAATGACTGCCCTGTTGTTCACATTTGTTTAAGGCACTGTATATCTCAGTGACGATCATGGTCACTATGCTAAACGTTTGCCCCCCAATCCCTTCCATCAAAGTCTTAGTTACCATGGCAAGTCTGGTACGGATCCTAGTCCTAGCCTTCTTCATAGGGAACACCATCATTCCCAAAAAGCAGAACATAAAAATGAAGACCCTTCTATGGACATGCCCCAATGAGGTGATGGCGAACTCGTCTGAATAGGTACGATATGATTTTCTATGGCCGTACCTTTCGTATAGATAGTCAAATGGGATGTAAGAGTCTCTCAAACATGTTAAGTGTGGGTTCTTCTTCAGTCCCATCATCTTAAGGAAGCCCTTTCCTTTGTGATTCTCTGGCATAAGCAAACCTGGAGTCTCCCAAGGAATACTAGCTAAACCTCCTATTTCTTCAAGCAAAGGAGTCATTTCAAGTTCCCCGAAGCGGAACACGGATTTGTCACTATCCCATAACAATGTCGCAGCCTCTATGATTCTATTGTTAGGCTGAATCTCTAGAAGAGAAGGCAAATTCCCTAAGTAATTGTGGACGAGTGTCTGATCACTATAATGGAGGTCTTTCCACCAATTCAGCAACCTTGGATGACTGTTGGTTACCATGCCAAATCTGGGGACTTCGTGCCTCATTTTCTGTAAAACAAAGCGTTAGGCCCTTACCCCCACTGGACTCAACTATTTAAACCAATAATTAGCATAGCAAGCACTTAAGTTCTCCCAATAAATGTACAAAATATGGAGGCGTCCGTTTGGGTTTCAAGGAAACCTGGGGGACTTTGGACAAGGCTATCTTAATGAGTCATTACGTGGACAACATAACTGACTTGGATAGGTTTGACCATGATGCATGTATAGTTTAAATGGAGTGAGGTTTCTATTGAGGTATTAGACAGGTACCCTTGAGCGGACAACTCAAGAGGGAAAGGCACGAAACCGTCGACTGCACCACTGATCGATGGGTTTTACCGCAAATATGCCTTTGCCAAATTTAGGGGGGTGATAGTATTGGAAGCACGCAACTACTCATTATAAGCGTTGCAATAGTATTTGTTTGGCACGAGTGGAATATGATGTTGAAAATGCAGTTTACAAGCATGAAACAAATTGACATGTATTTTCATGTTCATACAATAAAGTTTACAATGATTGCTGAAAATTACAACAACATTGAGGGGAAAGCGGTAAACGAAAGTAATTAAAGAAAAAGAAACAAGTCAGTTTCAAATAAGGGCATTAAACAAAAATAGTAAAAGAAAGCAATAAAGTCACATATATTATGCAATGGTAAAATCCTAAAGAATCCCCAGCAGAGTCGCCATGCTGTCGACGCCCTCTTTTTCTCGCGAAATCGGGTTTACGACATTTGGGAGGACAACTTTATTCCCGTTTGGGAATTGGGTTTTTAGATTTGGAGAGTCGCCACCTAATGATTATAGTGCATTAGGACACTTCAAGAAAGAATTTGAGATGAAAACCAGAGTTTGGGTAAGGGCTAGAAATTATCTCGAGGGGAAGGTGTTAGGCACCCCTCAAGATCCACTAGTGTGGTTCCCAACCATGCTACAATTGTGACTTTAAATGCAAAAAAACAAGTATATAAGCAAGCATTGCAAATACGAGAATCTTTCACATAACAGTTACAAATAAGAAAGGCACAAGAAGGATTTAAAAGAGCTGAAATTTGGAAGGAAGCGGTTTGTGATTAAAGAAGAGATACACAAGTAAAGGGAAGGGGTCAAATAATTGAGGCAACTAATTTAAAAGAAATGAAAAGAAGCAAAATTTTAAAAACTAGGCAGCTTTTGAAAACCTGAAAATAACAAATAATAATGAGGGAGGGGGTCCTGGATTTATACATCACATGGATCATCCAAACAACACCGGTACACAATTGTATGCGTAGTGTTATCGTGTGATCATCATCTCCATGTCTACCCTTCCCACCCCGTTGAGGTATTAAAGCGCGGAATGGTATCACTACTTATTGCATGCTATTACCCGTCTCAATCCTATCAGTCCCGGAGGCAAATGGACTAATAATCCTAAAGGGAAAGGGGTTTGGGGCTTTTAGAGGTTTCAAAGAACAAAATGCTAAGGCGTCAACCAAAACACGTAATGCAAAATAGAGGAAAACAGACAAGAAAACATGGGCTCAAATATGCCTCCATAAACTAGCAAAAAAGTCATAGAGTTTAGCATGTCTTACATGTACTGATTTGGTCTTAATTAAATAAAGCGACGAGCGGACTGGTTCAATGCATATTTTTAGGCAAAAACTCTACATTAGGCTTACTCGAATGCAATTAACTAAAACCTATCTGATTGAGCATCTAAGTGTTGGTTAAAGCTAGGCGTGTTATATACTGATTTTAGAAAGAGATGCAAACTAAAAGAAGGGTTACAATTTTAACCAGAGCATTACGAGTTCAACAGTCAATATTACCTCTATTCAGATTTGAGATTTCATATAGGCATGCTTTCTATACACTTACTGATTTGGACCCCCCTTTTTTTAAGACGTTAACAAAGTTTTATGAACATGGTATCTATATACAGCTTTTATTATTGAACTTACGAACTATTTGCGTAGTGGTTTTTATAACTGCAGAATGCAGTTGTTTATAGACCATATTTTATACAAATAATTAGAATTTGACCTATAGGCAGGATATCTATGCGTGAAGGTGCAGAAATTATGAATGAATCCTATAGGCATGACTTCTAGATGTGAGTTTGCAGAAGTTAAAAGTTAACCTATAGACAGGATTTCTAGGCGTATTTGCAGGAATTAAAAGTTAGCCTATAAGCATGATTTCTAGTTGTATTTGCAGAAATTAATAGTTACCCTATAAGCATGATATCTAGGTGTATTTGCAGAAATTGAATGTTAACCTATAGGCATGATTCCAAGGTGTGAAATTGCAGAAATTGAAATTTAACCTATAGGAATGATTTCTTGGTGTGAAATTGCAGAAATCATAACAAACTCCTATAGGCAGGATTTCTACCCTTGATGCATAAAAATTAAATCCCATTCCCCCTTTTTACTAAGTTCCCCGAGTTTATACAAGTTATTACAACCAAAAAAATAAACTAGAATTAAAGAAAATACATCAGAAAGTCTCAGCTATATCCGAGCAGCCTAATTCAAGCTTAAGGCCTAATAGTATGAGATTGAGACACTTCCGAGATCCAGATTTCCAAGCCTTCTCTCATCTAGGGCGTTTCAGAGATCCAAGGGATTTCCGGAACCCCAGGCAGTGCATACACCCAAGATGTTAAATTGAAATTTAGTTGTGTAGTGTGGAAGGGTAGCCCTTATGTGTCCAAGTTCAAAGGGAGCTCCAGGGTCCCAAGGCAAGGCTCACACAAGAGGGGTAGAACTTAAGCTCTAAGAATGAGGTGTAAGTGCAAAAGAAGGGATAAGGGCTACCCAGGCAGGCTGGTGGTCATGCCCAGCCATAAAATAGACTGGCACACCCTTGACCAAAGCTGTTAATCAAGCATTTAGGGAGTAAAGACCTACTGGAGGTCAAGCCATGGCCTGAACAATAATCAGAAATACTGGCAGACAAGGCTGTTACTCAACACATACAAAATAAGGGAATGGGGATGGGGAATTGACACAACTTAGGGCACAAAGGATCCAGTTCATATCCATGGACAATGATTTCAGACGTTGCCATGTTTTTGAACCATAACTTAAGCATATAAAGGGGATATGGGGGTTTAGGATTCATGAAGAATCAAATAAATTACCAACAACAGACAGGATGTACACATAAATTAAACATTGAATTACAAGGGAAAGGGGACATGTTACAGCATGCTAGAAACACATGTTAACTAAAGAAAACATGAACAGAAGTAGACAGGAATGAAAACATATTGTTGTTGAGACATGTAAATTAACTAGGACATACCAGTGAGAGACGAAAGTGCAGAAGAAAGTAGAGAAACCAAAAATCTACAGCCTAGCAACAACACAAGTAGTAGAAAGAGAGAGAGAGTTTTAAGTGTAAGAGTGATTTGAACTCAGATTGTTCGTCTGTGTTCGTGTGTTTGAAAGAGAACAGAGTAGGTATTTATAGCTTTGAAAACGTGTAGGGAAATAAGGTAATAAGTAAAATTAAAACTCAAATATGGAAACAATCACCATTTAGAATCAAATTAACCCAAGTGATTCCCCTTAAATTAAGGAAACACTGCTTAACGGGTCAGTAGTCCTAATTAAGGAAAGAAAATCAGTTTGGGGCAGATTGATTATTGCCATAAAAAGGGTAGTAAAAGCATGAAGTAAATAATCCAGTCTAAGTACGATATACACTTATTTTGGGAAGGGATTCAGCAAGGTAAAACATCACAATAAAGGAAGTGAATCAATTAATTTTAAAACGAATGAGTAGAAAATTAGGGCTCGTAAGAAAATCTTTTGCAATCAGTCCCAGGATCAAAGGAATCAAGATCAAATAAGAAAGGAACATGATAGTGCACTTTATTATATAAATAGCAAGGAATGAACAAGCATGCAGTGTTAAACGAATTGGAAAAAAGAAGCAACACAAACATACAGTGGCAGTAAGGGTAAGCTAGGGCTCAGTAGTAAGAAAATATTCGAAGCACAGTAGTCAAGTAGGTCAAGTAATCACATAAAAACAACGGTGAAACAAGTAAAGAGAGCCAAAAACAAGTAAAGGTCTCATAGTAACAAGTGAGAAAATTAGGGCTTTAACAGTAAACAGGTTTTGCAAGATGGTAAGAACTCGAAATTAAACAAATTAAACGAAGAAGAAAGAACCAGCAACATTTAAACAAACAACTTTCAGAACCCGGATAAACTAAAAAAGGAATTAGGGTTTTTAACATGCATGAAACAGATAGAGGAGAAATAATGAGCAAATCATAGCCAAAACATAAACACGTTAAAGAATTAGAGATCTTTTGAAAAACTTAAAGGAAAAACCCTAACGAAGGGTCGTTTTGCAAGAAAAGTCGAAGAACTTTCAAGAACACACTTAAACATTCATGGCAAGTATAGATCTAAAGCAGATATAAAAGAAAAATCAATAAAATCCCAAAGATTAGGGTTTCGGAGAACCCAGAAAGGTGAGAGAGGCCTTGGAAATTAACGATCTAACCAGGAACACCAAGGATCTGACTCGAACGGCCATGGCTGGCCGGAGAAAAGTCAAGGACGACCGAAGAAAGGTCATGAATGGAAGTCAGGCAATGATTGGACCAGCTTCCTTCGAGATTTGGCCGTGAAACCATAGAAGCAAACACTCTGGTGTTATGGGAGGCCATTATACATCTCCGATGGCCATGGGAGGCTATAGTTTAGGGCGGAAATGAGAGGTGGCGACTAGGGTTCATGAGGGATTGGAGAGCGTCGAGAGAGAAGAGGGGTTTCAAGGACGGTGTTTGGTGAGAAGTGATTGGGGTTAGGGTGGGTTGATAGAATTAAAAAAGGAAAGGATGAAATGTGGCCGTTGATTGTTTAGATCAACGACCTAGATTGAATGGGAGCCAGGCGGATCGGGCAAATGGGTTATGGGTCGGGTTAATTTGAAATTGGGTTAGGTAATTTTGGGCCTCCGAAATTGGGTTAATTGGGGTTGCCAAATTGGCTATAATTGAAATGCAATTGAGGCCAAATCGTAAATAGCCAATTTTCCCTTTTATATTTTTATAAAATAGTAATACCGATTTTAAGAACAAATTAAGAGTATTGGGTAAATGAATATTACTAAATATTAATTGAAAAATGCTGGGACTAATTTTATAAACATAAAATGCCATAAATTACAAGATAGGCTATATTGCAACTATATGGAATTTAGCTTTAAAAATACCAAATGAACTCGTAAAAATATAGAAAAATTACCTTAATTATATTTTGGTGTAAATGTAAAAATAAAAATGAATTATTCACCAAAATAATAATTTTGAGAATAATTATTGGATTTTGTTATATTAAAATAGGCAATAAATTGGTTTTAAAAATCATTAAAAATGCTAAAACTCTAGGGTGTGCTTATATATGCACCAATATGCTATTTTTGAAATATTTGGGTGTACAAAAAATACTTAGGGAAAAATTGGGTATCAACAAGGTGCAATGGAAGCATCTGATTCATTGAATTCTTGGCTAAGTTGATCAGAAAACATTATTGTGCTCCTGTGGATCAAGTGTTGCAAAGTAAGAATCCAGCAAAGTTATGCAGTCATGTTTGAGTACTATGTGTAGTGATTGATATGGCGATCGTATGTTGGAAACAAGCCTGGCATAGAATTCCGGATGTTGGAATCGGGCTCTAAGGCTTAATTGCTTGAATGAAAGAGAATAACTTCAGAATTTATCGAGCTAATGTGCTCAGCTAAGTTGTGGTAGCACGGGAAGGTGCATGAGGGTCTAAACAGCAATTTTAGACTACTTCAGTATAGTTCTCAGCATGTTCGAGGACGAACGTATGTTTAAGTAGGAGAGAATGTAACGACCCGACCGGTCGTTTTGAGCTCTAGCGCGTCGTTCAGCGGTCTGAGGCCATAGCAGCTTCATTTTAGGTATATTGACTTGTGCGTTTGGTCGGAATTGAAATTCAAGAAGAATAGAGTTAAATTTGAATAAATATTCTCATTTTAGAAGCCTTAAGTTGGAGAAAATGGCTAAGATTGGAATTTTTAGTAAACGACCTCAGAATCAAGATCTGAGGGTTCTAGCAGGTTCGTATGATGATTTTGGACTTGGGCGTATGCCCGAATCGGGTTTTGGATGACCCGGGAGCATTTTTGCGCCTATTGTGGAAGTTGGCATTTTGGAAGAAATTTCATAAGTGTTGTTTGAAGTGCATTTAAGTGTAATCGATGTCCGTTTGGAATTCCGAGACTAGGAGTAGCTCTGTATGGTGATTCTAGAGTTGGGAGCGCGATCAGAAGTGAATTCGGAGGTCCGTAGATCATTTTGAAGACACTAGGCTAAATATAGAAATTTGAAGGTTTTTGAGAAGTTGATCGGAGGTGGACTTTTTGATATAGGGGTCGGAATTCGATTCCGGAAGTTGGAGTAGGTCCGTAATATCAAATATGACTTGTGTGCAAAATTTGAGGTTAATCGGACATGATTCAATAGGCTTAAACATCAGAAGTAGAAGTTGAAAAGTTCAAAGTTCATACAGCTTGAATCGGGGTGAAATTCATGATTTTAGCGTTGTTCGTTATGATTTAAGGCCTCGAGCAGGCCCGTAATGTGTTTTGGGATTGGTTGGTAGGCTTGATTGAGGTCCCGGGGGCCTCGGGTGGATTTCAGGTAGTTAACGGATCGAAAATGGATTTTTGGGAAGGCTGAGGTTTGCTGGTTGCTGGTATTTCCGCTTCTGCGAAAATGGGACCGCAGAAGCAGCCCCGTAGAAGCAGTAGAGGGAGCAGCAGAAGCGGATTTGTTCGAAGGTTCGTGGACCGCAGATGCGGTCAAGGTGCCGCAAAAGTGGGACCGCATCTGCGGAACTGGATATCACAGAAGAGAAAAGGGGGCGGCCAGGGAGGATCGCAGAAGCGGCTGTTGACCGCACCTGCAGAACCGCAGAAGCGGTCCAGGTTCCGCAGGTGCGGAAATGACTGGGGCAGTGGTTTTTAAAATTCGGGGTTGAGTTCATTTCAACCTCATTTTCTTCCATTAGAGTCGATGGAGAGCAACGTTGAGGCGCCATTTTCGTCACTTATAATGAGGTAAGTAATTTATGCTAGCTTTGAGTTAAATACAACGTATATACATGGATTTGGGCATGAAAATTGTAGAAAACTAGGGGTTTGAGGGAAGACCTAGAAAATTAGTGTTCTTGAATTTTGACCACGATTTTGAGTATGGAATTAAGAGAAAATCATATATTTGAGTTTGTGAGTTCATGGGTAAACTTTATCTTCAAGAAATTTCGGATTCCGGGCACGTGGGCACAAGGGCATTTTTGTCCACTTTTTGTTCGGGGTTAGAAATTGTTACAAATTAGGTTGTAAAGTTTAGTTGAGCATATATAAATGTATTTGTATCACCATTGGCTAGTTTTGGAGCATTGTGCGTTGGTTCGAGACTTCGAAAGAATGTAGAATGCCGGTTATGATTCTTCGGAACGAGGTGAGTCTCCTTTCTAACCTTGTAAGAGGGAATTGTCCCCATAGGTGAAATAATTGATTATGTGCTCCTATTTTTGGTGGCTACGTACACACGAGGTGATGAGAGTCCGTGCGTAGCTACTATTATGCTATTGTCCGGGTAGTCTAGGACCCAAAAGCATGCTATACTTTGAATATTTGTAATCTTATGGATAGTTGAATTGCTTAAACCACATCAAAATAGTAAATGAATTTTTAACATGATTTGAACCTTATCTTCTTAAATTGTTAAAAGAAAAGTAGCTTTGCTTTGAATAATTGCCCCATGTTGGCTTCTTGATTGAATGTCTCTATGTGTTTATTTTGGAACGAGCCGAATGCCTCGGTAGATTAAATAGATGCATTTATGATTCGGGCCGTTCGATCCTCGGCGGTGCATAGTTTACATTTCTGTTGGATCGGGTCGTCGTCTCGGTGTGATTTGCGCATGTTATTTGTCACTTGAGAAATTCTAAACGTGAAATTTTCCCTTCGTGGCTTGATATAAATTGATAGGATAAAGAAAAGTGAACCTTGAAAATACTTTATTATCTGTTGAAGGTGTATTGCCTGTTTACCAGCTTCGTGAGTTAGAATTGCCATATAAAATCCCTGATATCCTCTCTCATTGAGTATATTATTATTGGACCATTAGTAAGTGTCAAAGTTGACCATCTCGTCTCTTCTTCTTCGAGATTAGACGGGATACTCATTTAGTACACGTTGTTTACGTACTCATACTACACTTCTGTGCATCTTTGTTGCACAGGTATATGTATCTCTAGCAGCCTACTGGGCGTAGCAGCGCGGATGATTCTGGGACTAGGTGAGCTGCATTGTTCGAGGCAACCCGCAGCTAGTGTAGTTCCTTTAAACATTTTTATATTTATTCCCTGTCTACTGTATTTTGGACAGATGTTGTGTTTCATTTTCGTTATCAATAGATGCTCATGCACTTGTGATACCGGGTTCTCGGATGGTTTTCGAAAGATGTGTACTAATAGTTATTACTTAATTTGAATTGAAGTAGAGAATGTTTTAATTATGAAAAATGGAAGGTAAAATCCTAGATTTTCAATGGTATTAAAAGAGAATTTAAATTGATGATTTAGTTGGCCTGACAGAGGTGTCCGGCGCCACCACGACCCTTAGTGGATTTTGGGTCGTGACAGACAACGTCTTACATCTAACTAGATAATGTAATACAACATGAATAGAGTTATAATAAAATGTGTTGTTTAGTGATACATGTTTGGTATGATTATTCTATGTCAAAAACATGATTGTATCTTAATTCTGTAATTATGAATTAATATACACATGTATAAATAGTTGTGTTATATTTATGACAGTCTGTTTAATTACATTTTTAGATCAAGAGCAATCTGTTTTTTTTAATAAAAACGTGAATGTTTTTTAATGCTATTAACTCTATAGTTATGGGTTAATATACATATGCATAAACAGTGAATTAATTCCATTAATCTGTTTTAGTTGCATTTTGTCCACGATCACAATGTTACATTAATAAAAACTTGACTGTTTTCTATGATATTAGTTCTGTAATATTTTATTAATATACAGAACTATGAAAAGTGGGTAGAGCAGGCTTGGAATGACTTACTGGATTGTTTAATGTTATATTCAAGACTAATACGATGCCTGAAGAGTGGAGGTGGAGTACAATGGTTCTGTTGTATAAGAACAAAGGCGATATCCAGAGCTGTAACAACTATATGGGTATCAAATTACTGAGTCATGCCATGAAAGTCTGGGAGAGAGTGGTAGAAATGAGAGTGCAAAAGACGGTGTCTATTTCAGACAACCAATTCGGGTTCATATCGGGGCGATCTATCACAGAAGCTATCCACCTTATTAGGAGGATGGTGGAACAATACAGGGATAAGAAGAAGGAGTTCCACATTAAGTTTATTTGTGACGACCCGACCCGATGTCTCATGAGTTACCGCCTCGTTCTTCCCCTTTTTCTATTTCTACATGCTTCGTTATCCGTGTCATATGTAGTCGAGTTGATTTGGAGTGATTTTGATAAGAAATGAGACACTTAGTCTCTTTAAGGAATGCTTAGTTTGGAAAAGTCAATCGGGAGTTGACTTATGTGTTAGAGGGCTCGGATGTGAATTCTGATGCTTCGGTTAGCTGCGGGCGGTGATTTGTGACTTAGGAGTGTGATCGGAAGTGGTTTTGGAGGTCCGGTGTAGAATTAAGGTTGAATTGGCGAAGTTAGTATTTTGGTGATTACCAGTTGATAGGTGAGATTTTGATCCGGGAGTTGTAATGGAATTCCGAGAGTTCCTGTAGCTTCGTTATGTGATTTGGGATGTTTGTGCAAAATTTCATGTCATTTGGAGGTGATTTGGTCGGATTTTTTATCAAATGCGTGTTTCAGAAGTTTTTGAAAAACTTATGCTTGAATTCGATGTGAATTGATGGTTTTGATGTTATTTGATGTGTTTTGTTGATTGGAACAAGTTTTAATGATGTTATAGGGTGTGTTGGCATGTTTGGTCGGGGACCCATGAGGCTCGGATAAGTTTTGGGAGAGATTTTGGAAGATTTTTGTCGTTTTGAGCATAAGCATGTAACTATTCAAAGGTCAATTTTTAGTTCTAGAGATCGAAATTTGATTTTGAGACTTCCGGAATTTTGATAATGAATAGGACTGATCTGGAAAGTTTGGTCTAATTTCATCAAGTCGCGATTGGGTTTTTGACGCGAAACACCAGTTAATTGTTTAACGAGAAAAATGGATATTGCACTAAGCAAACGAGCTCCGAATTAAGTTTTAATTGAAGGACTATCTTCGTATCATTATTTGTAACTCATAGGAACAAGAATCATCGAATTCCGACTTCGTTTGGTGGAGTTAGAGCCTTTTTACTGAAAATAAATATTGCTGGTGCAGCAGGATCTGGTGCGCACCTTTAGCGACCTGATTCTTCACTTTTAGCGACGGGAATGGGACTTTTAGCGACCGGAACTGGGATATATGCTGCTGCGTTTTCTGCTCATTTTTTACCTTTTATTTTTTGTGAAAGAACACGGCTTGGGGCGATTTTTGAGCAAGAAATCATGGGAAACCTTGAGGTAAGTCACTTGCGATCATTTCTACTCCATAATATTGAATTATCATCGAATAATCCGACTAGATTACATATTTTTTGAGGTGTAAATGGAGGATTTAGGCCTAGCGATTTGAAAATAAGATTTGAAGATTTGAGGGTCGAGTTGATTTCCGATTTTGGTAAATTTTATATGTATAGACTCGTGGCGAGATAAGGAATCCGTTGATGTTAATGTTTCTGAATTTTGAGAAGTGGGCATGGGGCTCGGGTTTTGCCAAATTTCGGGATTTTGATGTTTTACGGTTATTTTCAATTGGGTATTGTCCCTACAGCATAATGTGACATATTCATTCTGATTTTTGATAGATTCGACGCACGTGAAGGCCAATTCGAAGGGCAAAGGTGTCGCGAGTTAAATAAATAGCCGGTTCGAGGTGAGTAATGTTTGTAAATGACATCCTGAGGGTTTGGAACCCCCAAATTGCATACCATAGTGTTGTACTGAGGTGACTTGCATACCGGATAGCGAGCGTGGGGTAGAGCACCGTTGGGGATTGTGACTTGTTCCGTCCCGATTGATGAAACTACTGCGTATTTAACTGAAACTACTTGTTATCATCATAATTTGGGTTGATTGCCATATTTGGGATTTGTGCCAATTATTTGAACCCTTCGGGGATTGTTGTCGATAATTCCTCACTGATTAAATTATATATTTGAACTCAGTCATGTATTTTCCACTGTTTTAAAAACTCAGCCAAGTTATTATTCCTTAAACACTCGAAATGATATTACTAAAAATATTTTTGGGCTGAGCATCATGTTTTATTGTTGCCCAAGTGGCTTATGTGATTATGTTGACTGAGTAAGGGTGAGGGCATGTATTGTGAGGTTACTATATGATATTGTTTGAGAGTGAGCCCGATGGGCCGATACTATTCTGAGTTACTGATACTGAGCCCGAGGGGCAGATTTCTACTTGTTATTTTGATATTGAGGCTGAGAGACTGGTTGATTATATTGATGTTGAGGCCGAGAGCCTATTGATGCCACGAGATGGCTTGATATTGCGCTTGGGCTGTAGGATCCCCTCCGGAGTCTGTACACACCTCCAGTAAGCACCGTCGATGATAAATAAATGGATGGCTCGGGCTGCGTGCCGCAATCGGTACCAGAGTGTACCGTCATATGCATTGCATTGCACTCATGAATTTGTTCTTATCTGTATTATCTGTCATAATATTTCTGCACTCTTATTTCATTGGCTTTTATGCTACTTCTTGCAATAATTACCTGATACCCTGGCGTTATCTGTTAACGGGGTGTTGTGCCCGAGGGGCTGACTTATGTGCTTATTTGCACTACTTGTTTTGCATTCATTTGCTTAACTGTTGGAAAAAGACATTTTCAAAAGAGGTTTTAAACTGAGCCAAGATATTTCTAAAGATTTCACAGTTTCACTATTTTTCCCAAAGGGTTTACACTGCTCCTATATAGCATGATGGCTTGCTTTACGTGATTTCTTACTGCTCAGTTGTTATTTACCCTTATTACTCACTGAGTTGGAGTCCTCACTTTACTTCCTGCACCTCGTGTGCAGTTGCAGGTATTTATTCACCCGGCAGCGGGTATAGGCTGTTTGGAGGCAGAGTTGTAAGTGCTTAGCAAGTGACTGCCAGTGTTCGCAACACCATTTTCTTTCTGTGACATTCATTATTCCTTTTCAGTGTACTTCTAGACTTGTAAATGTAAATTTCATCCTTATATAGATGGTCGTGACTTGTGACACCCCGGTTAGGGTTGTGTTGGGTTGGATTTCCACATTTTTATCTATACTTCCACTATTTGGTATTATTAAACCATATTGTACTATAATTGTGTTAAATAAATATTTTAAAAGGATGAATTGGGTTGACTGGCTGGCCTTGTCTTCACGAGAGGTGCCATCACTACCAGGTTTGGGATTTGGTTCGTGACAAGTTGGTATCAGAGCCAAGGTTACTAGGTCTCGCGAGTCATGAGCAGGTTTAGTAGAGTCTCGCAGATCGGTACGAAGACGTCTGTATTTATCCTTGAGAGGCTGCAGAACCTTTAGGAAAAACTTCATATTCTTGAAATTCTTATCGTGCGTCCTTGATTCAGCTTGAAAAGTAACTCTTACATTTCCTTCCACGTGATTGTACGCGCAAACGAGCGCTCAGTATTAGATGTGCCTTGATGGCTTGTAATTCCCCGATCGAAAGGCGAGACATGATCTCTGTGAGTTTGATGTTAGGCCAGTCTGGAGGACTTGAGGCCGGATCTTTACCTATGGCTTGAGCACTGAGGTGCTGATGGTGCGAGCAAGTGTTTTGAACTTATATGTCCGGTATTGTCCCTATTAATGGGAATGATGGTTGGATAGCTAAGTAATGAGTATGTTAGTACAGCAAGATGTATCTATATGACTTGGAAGTGACGAGGAAGGGCTGCAGGATGATAGATGAACTTTTAAGTGTTTGGTTTTCATTGTGATTGGATGTGTAGCCCCGAGTTATAGGCGCGTGAAGAATCTTTTCATGTCTCCTATTTGGAGTGAAGTAAATTTCATGTTACGATATGAGTTTCGACTCAAGAAGATTAAGTGACTGTGTAATGTTTTTGACAGTGGAAGGTATACAAAATGTTAATTGGAGGCAAAACAGGTGGGTTATCTCCCGTGGAGTATTCTAAGGTTGTGTGACCCTTATATTGTCTATTAGAATATCTCATTTACAAGTGAAGAATATGCGTTGAAATCTAAATTTGGCCGCCTAGAGAGTGGGCTTAACTGTTGTGTGAGTGAATACAAGAATTGAAAAAGAGTTAAAATTCCAGATGATTTGGGTTTCCACAAGCTTATGAAGGAGTGAGTTTAATCTCACTACGGTATTAAGGCAGCAATAGAGTACATGCATTGTGATTTATTGAGTGGGTTTTGATCTATGGCTTTAAGCCAAGTTGGGGAGTTTGCTATTAAATAAGTTGATTGCACGATTATGTGCTATATTAGTTCGAGTTTGAGGCATATTGGTGAGTCAGTAATGGATTACAGAGATTAAGGTCGATCAGGCGGTGGCAAGGCTCGTTTTTATGATATTCCCGGCAGGACAGATGATATTACTTCAAATGTTGTTATTACAGGTATTGTTCCAGTCTGCCACAAAGATGCCTCTGTATTATTCGATCGCGGTTCCACCTATTCTTATGTGTCCTCATATTTTACTCATTATTTGGGTGCACCCGAGAGTTTCTTTCTTTACTTATTCATGTATCTACCCCGGTGGGCGATACTGTTGTTGTGGACTGTGTGTACCAGTCATCTATTGTGATTATTGAGGGTCTGGAAACCCGAGTTGGTCTATTTCTATTGAGCATGGTGGACTTGATATTATATTGGGCATGGATTTGTTATCTCGTGTCATACTATTATAGACTGTCATGCTAAGACAGCTACTTTGGCTATTCCGGGTGTTTCGAGGATCGAGTGGCGTGGTATGACTGATTATGTTCCTAGTAGAGTAATTTCTTTCTTGAAAGCCCAGCGTATGGTCGGGAAGGGTTTTATATCATATCTAGCTTTTGTGCGAGATGTTGGAGCTGAGACTCCTAGTATTTATTGTGTTGACTATATTTTTCTATCTAGTTTGTCTCTAAAAGAAAAGATATATAATTAAATGTTAGAAACTAAGATTTAGTTTATTATAACTTGATTAAAATATGACGGGATTTTGATAAACACTGATGTGTCTAGTTCGGTCTTCATCATGCTTAATCACTAACACATTGCTACAACCATTATTCTTGAGATATTAGGTACTATACTCGAGTTGCAGATCATTCTTGAGATTTGTTGAAATAATTGAACAATAAGGGTCTTGAGGGTTTATTGATCCATTATTTGAAAGTTGTNGAGATTCCTATCCTATTCGATGAAGGAAAATCGTATCCCATTCAGAATAGGTTTTCCTATTTTTTCTGATTTGAGGGAATGTATCTACCCCGGTGGGCGATACTGTTGTTGTGGACTGTGTGTACCAGTCATCTATTGTGATTATTGAGGGTCTGGAAACCCGAGTTGGTCTATTTCTATTGAGCATGGTGGACTTGATATTATATTGGGCATGGATTTGTTATCTCGTGTCATACTATTATAGACTGTCATGCTAAGACAGCTACTTTGGCTATTCCGGGTGTTTCGAGGATCGAGTGGCGTGGTATGACTGATTATGTTCCTAGTAGAGTAATTTCTTTCTTGAAAGCCCAGCGTATGGTCGGGAAGGGTTTTATATCATATCTAGCTTTTGTGCGAGATGTTGGAGCTGAGACTCCTAGTATTTATTGTGTCCCAGTTGTGAGGGATTTTCCTGATTATTTCCTGCAGACCTACCGGGCATGCCTCCGGACAGGGATATTTTTTTTGGCATTGACCTGGTGATAGGCACTCAGCCCATTTCTATTCCACCGTACCGTATGGCACCAACGGAGCAGAAGAAATTAAAAGAGCATCATCAGGAGCTCCTAGAAAAGGGGTTCATTCGGCCTTGTATGTCACCTTGGGGTGCACTAGTCTTATTTGTGAGGAAGAAGGATGACACAATGAGAATGTGCATTGATTACAGACAGTATTCTTGGGTTGGTAACCTACATGGTCGGGTCAAGCCAGAGGAATTCCGTTTTGATTACTTGGGTATGTGTGAGCAGATTTGAAAGTTTTCTTGATGGTTTTTACCATAGTTCGAACCGGATATCTTCTACCGGTGCGAGGAACATATTGTATATTGTGAAATCCTTCTAGATGGAAGCAAATATAAGATTTCTAACTGCACGGAATGAAATTTTCCTATAGCCTAGAAATTCTAATGAGATTTTGTGTTTTCAACAAGAAGGCATGATAGACGTGGTGTATGGTACATGTTTAATATTTTCATGTGTAAGGTGGCAGTTCATTCTTAAAGGGAAGGTCACGAGTTCTGGATGGAATAGTCAGTTTCAAGTATTTAGATGAATGTTATAACTGCTCGGTAAGACCTGAGAAAGGTGCATACGATATTTTAACCAACAAATGTCTATTGGTATTACAACACCCACTTGGTTGATCGACTGCCAATATTTCGATCTTGCTATACATTGTAGGAAAATTTTGAGAATAATTATCATGCAATGATCGTACTTGAGGGATGTGTCAGTCATTGAGTGCTGAGGTTGTGATCAGTTACGGTGATTTATGTAATCTAGGAATATGGAGATGGGGAATTCTAAAAAATATACTATTTCGGGATTGTGGCATGTTTAAGGTGAGTATTTTACCTAAACTCTTTGGATGCACTAGTCGAGATAATTTATGGTGATAACTATGCGCTGTGAGCACAAATATATGTGAGGTTTGAACCTGTGTGCAAACACCGAGTCAATATTCCTGCTCGGAAGATGCGTAGGCTATGACATGCCTAGAGTGGGATATTGAACTTAAAGGTATAATGTTTCTCGTATTCGTAACTTTGTTAAGAACTATCTGGACTATACTTGAGATTTCCAAGATGCTAGATTCCAGAACAAACTTGGTAATTACTATTCTCCGTTAATTTGCTGATTTGAGTTGTGACAGCATAGCTTGCTCATGCCTACCATATAGAGTGTTATTTACGCCGATCCAAGAGCATGAGAATCTTATTTCATTTAGCATATACAGGTTTACTTGTTGGATTGCTCCTGTGATGGTGCCATGTGGATTATGTTGTTGGCAACTAAGTTGCTCGTGAGGTTGATGTCAATGTGAGCGATAGAAGAGCTGGTTACTATTAATCTATTCATGTATCTGGGTTCCACTGTGACTGACGAGCTCATAGCATATCTTTGGGGTGGTACTTGTGGAACTTGCAAAGCGGCTCTCTTCTTTGAGGTATTTTCCCTTTTTGGGGTAACTGGATGGTGCAATAGTGAGGTTTACTGGTATGGCATTGTATTATGTACTTCTCCGTGGGCATGATGATTCTCTTGTGGTACTAGACATCAAATTGCGCTTGGCTGATGGTTTTGAGCATGGTGACTTGGGATGTCTCAGGTGAACTAGTATCTGAATACCTCGCAGTTAGATTCGGGTGTTTTGTTTCTATGATGTGAGATGGGTTCTAAGCCTTGTGTTTTGGTGGTACTAGTGAGCTTGTGGTACAGCTCTTTCACTTGAGTCATTTTCATGAATTTAGTATACTCGGACTATTGCTTATTGGCGCGCGTACTGTCCGAGTTGTGGCTTAGGCCTATATTGATGTGTCATGTCACCAGAATAGTGTGTTGGATTAGAAGAAACATTGGGATCATTAATGAATATGAACGGATTCGATTTTAGCATGTTGGAAGGATAATATCGAGCTTCGACTTAGAAATTTGATGTAGCACTTGACAAAGGAGAAGTGGGTTCATGAATGGTTGATATGGGAAATGGTTATGGCTTACCATGTGATTTAGTTATCATTGGTAGTATATAAAAGTGTTGAGATGACACTTTAGTTGATAAGAGTTTTTCTATCAGTATTCGGATGTTGTGTGCAACTACTGTAATTAGAAGTTATCACTACAAGCGTTTGAGTTATGTGGTCTATCATGTAATTGCACCTGAGGTTGCAGGTATCGGTTATTACAGCTAGTTCAGGCTTATTCTGAATATAGATATGAGGTTCTGACCTTGTGTATGATTTGGGAAATGGAAATGTGGTTCTAAGGTTATGGGCTAGATTGTGTTATGAAATTTCAGTTACAATGTATTGTCGGACCTATATGAGATAGGGTGACGTGGAATCACCCCCGGGTTTATGCATGGTAAGGTTATTCAATGATTGTTTGGCCTTTGGAACAACTTTGGGCACATTCGAGGACGATCATTTGTTTAAGTTAGGGAGGATGTGACGACCCGACCCGTCGTCTTGTGAGTTACCGCCCTGTTCTTCCCATTTTCTGTTTCTACATGCTTCGTTATCCATGTCATATGTAGTCGAGTTGATTTGGAGTGATTTTGATAAGAAATGAGACACTTAGTCTCTTTAAGGAAGGCTTAGTTTGGAAAAGTCAATCGGGAGTTGACTTATGTGTTAGAGGGATCGGATGTGAATTCCGATGGTTTGTTTAGCTCCGGGAGGTGATTTTTGACTTAGGAGTGTGATCGGAAGTGGTTTTGGAGGTCCGGTGTAGAATTAGGCTTGAATTGGCGAAGTTAGTATTTTGGCGATTACCGGTTGATAGGTGAGATTATGATCCGGGAGTCGGAATGGAATTTCGAGAGTTTCTGTAGCTTTTTTATGTGATTTGGGATGTGTGTGCAAAATTTCATGTCATTCGGATGTGATTTGGTCGGGTTTTTTTATCCAATGCATGTTTTAGAATTTTTGAAAAACTTAGGCTTGAATTCGATGTGAATTGATGGTTTTGATATTGTTTGAGGTGTTTTCTTGATTGGAACATGTTTTAATGATGTTATGGGGTGTGTTGGAATGTTTGGTCAGGGTCCCATGATGCTCGAATAAATTTTGGAATAGTTTTTGGAAGATTTTTGCTGTTTTGAGCATAAGCATGTAATGATCCAAAGGTCCATTTTTAGTTCTAGAGATTGAAATTTGATTTCGAGACTTCCGGAATTTTGATAATGAATAGGACTGGTCTAGAAAGTTTGGTCTAATTTCATCAAGTCGCGATTGGGTTTTTGACGCGAAATATGAGTTAATTGTTTAACGAGCGAAATGGATATCGCACTGAGCAAACGAGCTCCGAATTGATTTTCGGTTGAAGGACTATCTTTGTATCATTATTTGTGACTCATAGGAACAAGAATCATCAAATTTCGACTTCGTATGGTGGAGTTAGAGCCTTTTTAGTGAAAATAAATATTGCTGGTGCAGCAGGATCTGGTGCGCACCTTTAGCGACCGGATTCTTCACTTTTAGCGATGGGAATGGGACTTTTAGCAACCGGAACTGGGTTATGCTGCATTTTTTGCTCATTTTTGGCCTTTTTTTGTGTGAAAGAACACGCCTTGGGGCGATTTTTGAACAAGAAATTATGGGAAATCTTGAGGTAAGTCACTTGTGATAATTTCTACTCCATAATATTGAATTATCATCGAATAATCCGACTAGATTACATGTTTTTGAGGTGTAATGAAGGATTTAGGCCTAAGGATTTGAAATAAAATTTGAAGATTTGAGGGTCGAGTTGATGTCCGATTTTGGTAAATTTTATATGTATAGACTTGTGGCGAGATAAGGAATCCGTTGATGTTAATTTTTCTGATTTTCGAGAAGTGGGCCCGGGGCTTGGGTTTTGCCAAATTTTAGGATTTTGATGTTTTTCAGTTATTTTCAATTGGGTATTGTCCCTACTGCATAATGTGACATTTTTGTTCTGATTTTGGATAGATTCGACGCACGTGAAGGCCAATTCGAAGGGCAAAGGTGTCGCGAGTTAAAGAAATAGCCGGTTCGAGGTGAGTAATGTTTGTAAATGACATCCTGAGGGTTTGAAACCCCAGAACTGCACATCATAGTGCTGTACTGAGGTGACTTGCATGCCGGATAGCGAGCGTGGGGTAGAGCACCGTTGGGAATTGTGACTTGGTCTGTCCAATTTGATGAAACTACTGCATATTTAACTAAAACTACTTGTTATCATCATAATTTGGGATGATTGCCATATTTGGGCTTTGTGCCAATTATTTGAACCCTTCGGGGATTGTTGTCGATAATTCCTCACTGATTAAATTATATATTTGAACTTAGTCATGTATTTTCCACTGTTTTAAAAACTCAGCCAAGTTATTATGCCTTAAACACTCGAAATGATATTACTAAAAATATTTGTGGGCTGAGCATCATGTTTTATTGTTGCCCAAGTGGCTTATGTAATTATGTTTACTGAGTAAGGCCGAGGGCCTGTATTGTGAGGATATATGGATCAGGTTGCGCACCGCAGCGGTTACTATATGATATTGTTTGAGAGTGAGCCCAAGGGGCCGATACTATTCTGAGTTACTGATACTGAGCCTGAGGGGCAGAACCTGGTTGATTATATTGATATTGAGGCCGAGAGCCTAGTTGATGCCACCAGATGGCTTGATATTGCGCTTGGGCTGTAGGAGCCCCTTCGGAGTCTGTACACACCCCTAGTGAGTGTCGTCGGCATTGAATAAATGGACAACTCGGGTTGCGCGCCGCAGTGGGTACCAGAATGTACCATCATATGCATTGCATTGCACTCATGCATTTGTTCTTATCTGTATTATCTGTCATAATATTTTTGCACTCTTATTTCATTGGCTTTTATGCTACTTCTTGCAATAATTACCTGATACCCTGACGTTATTTGTTAACGGAGTGTTGTGCCCGAGGGGCTGACTTCTGTGCTTGTTTGAATTAGTGTTTTGCATTCATTTGCTTAACTGTTGGAAAAACACATTTTCAAAAGAGGTTTTAAACTGAGCCAAGATATTTCTAAAGATTTCACAGTTTCACTATTTTTCTCAAAGGGTTTACACTGCTCCTATATAGCATGATGGCTTGCTTTACGTGATTTCTTACTGCTCAGTTGTTATTTACCCTTATTACTCACTGAGTTGGAGTACTCACTTTATTCCCTGCACCTCGAGTGCAGTTGCAGGTATTTATTCACCGGGCAGCGGGTATAGGTTGTTTGGAGGCAGAGTTGTAAGAGCTTAGCGATGTAACTGCCAGCGTTTGCAGCACCATTTTCTTTCTGTGACATTTATTATTCCTGTTCAGTGTACTTCTAGACTTGTAAATGTAAATTTCATCCTTATAGATGCTCGTGACTTGTGACACCCCGGTTAGGGCTGTGTCGTGTTGGATTTCCACATTTTTATCTATACTTCCGCTATTTGGTATTATTAAACCATGTTGTACTATAATTGTGTTAAATAATTATTTTAAAAGGATAAATTGGGTTGACTGGCTGGCCTTGTCTTCACGAGAGGTACCATCACTACCAGGTTCAAGATTTGGGTCGTGACATTATTGATCTAGAGAAAGCGTACGACAGGGCTCCTGGGGAGGTCTTATGGAGCTGCTTAGAGGTTTAAGGGGTCCCGGTTGCCTACATTAGGTTGATTAAAGACATGTATGATGGGGCTAAGACTCGGGTTAGGACAGTAGGAGGCGACTCCGAGCATTTTCCGGTTGTTACGAGGTTGCACCAAGGGTCTGCGTTCAGCCCTTTCCTATTTTCCCTGGTGATGGATACACTAACTCATCATATTCAAGGGGAGGTGCCATGGTGCATTCTATTTGTTGACGACATAGTTCTAATTGACGATACATGAGGCGGCGTCAACGTGAGGCTAGAGGTTTGGAGACTAGCCCTTGAGTCTAAATGCTTTATATTTAGCAAGACGAAGACGGAATACCTCGAGGGTAAATTTGGGGCTGAGACGGCGGAAGCGGGAGTGGAAGTGAGGCTTGACTCTCAAGTCATTCCTAAGAGGAGTAGTTTCAAGTACCTTGGGTCAATTATTAAGGAGATCGGAGAGATCGACGAGGATGTCACACACTATATAAGGGTGGGGTGGATGAAGTGGAGGTTAGCGTAAGGAGTCCTGTGTGACAAGAAAGTTCCACTATTACTAAAAGGTAAGTTTTATAGAGCAGTGGTTAGGCCTGCCATGTTTTATGGGACCGAGTATTGGCCGGTTAAGAACTCACACATCCATAAGATGAAAGTAGCTGAGATGAGGATGTTGAGGTGGATGTGTGGGCATACAAGGATGGATAAGATTAGGAATGAAGATATTCGAGAGAAGGTAGGCGTGGCCCCCATGGAGGACAAGATGTGGGAAGCAAGACTCAGATGGTTCGGGCACATTCAGAGGAGGAGCAGTGATGCACCAGTGAGGAGGTGTGAACGATTGGCTGTGGTAGGCATGAGGAGAGGTAGAAGGAGACCTAAGAAGTATTAGGGAGAGTTGATCAGGTAGGACATGGCGCGACTTAGGATTACTGAGGACATGGCCCTTGACAGGGAATTGTGGAGGTCGAGCATTAAGGTTGTAGATTAGGGGAAGTTTGTGAATATTTCTACAGTGCACTAGAGTGAGACTAGGAAGTTAGGAGTTAGTCTTAGGATGTTACTGGTCAGCTACTGCTACAGGACTTTATCTGCTGGATATTATTATACCTTTCACCTTTTTCGTATTTCCTATATTTCTTATATTGCTATTATTTTATGTTATGTCATGTTATTTTATGTTATTTTATGTTATTTATTGTAATTCTATTGATAGTACTAATATATCATCTTATATTGCTTTCTTGAGTCGAGGGTCTCCTGGAAACAGCCTCTCTGCCCCTCGGGATAGAGGTAAGGTCTGCATACATATTACCCTCCCCAGAACCCACTTGCGGGATTATACTGGGCCATTGTTGTTGTTGTATACAAAATTATGAAAAGTGATATTTTTGAATAGTGAAAAACATACTTTTTTTTACAATTCTGTCTAAACACATTTTTATTAAATAAAAATAAAAATATTATTTTGAGTTCTGAAATCATGTTTTAACATACATCAGTATATTATGTGATTTGAACAAGTCAAAATAATAAAAACCCTTAAAAACTCTAAAAACAGAATTCTAGAAATAGGTTTTGATTTTAGAATTCTGAAATTCTGTCGAACTTTGATTGACCTCAAATTTGGTAGGTTCATCGGAAATGGCCCAGTAAGAAATATACATCAAATTTGGTAGGTTCATCATTTTTTGGGCATTCAGGGTCGTTTAGATGGGTTTTTGTCTATTTTTTTATTTTCTACAAATTTTTTTAATAAAATAATTTTTTTAAAAAGAAATCTGTGATGGTAGGGTTCAATTTCCATTATTTCCAATCAAGTTTTATAGTAATATAATGAATTTATATGTTGATATAGGTCTTCTTCCACATCGGATAAATTCATTATAGATTATTACTGTAGTTTTGCCTCTAGTTATTTAGTTACTTGTATTAACTCTCCAACTGAGTTACATGTTGATTCAATGAAACTAGAGTTTATAAAAGTGATATTTACCTATCTTAAATTAACACTTTACTCTCCCTGAGTTGGTCTTGTTTAAATTTATGGGTTTAATATCTTACATCACTCATATATTTTGCAAGAATAGTTACATTTCCCTAACGAATTTAGATGTTCAATGAGCATGGTTATATGTGTAATGCGTTGTTTTGAATTTAATTATTCTAAATACATAAATAATGATCTATTTAATGTGAATATCTCTCTGATTAACCATGTCTTTATTCAACCAACTTACCTCAATTTTGAACCAAAATAAGTTAGAAGGACCGAATTATGTTGATTGGAAAAGGAACCTTAACATTATCCTAATTGTTGAAGGTTACAAATTTTTAATCACTGAGGAGTGCCCAGAAAAACCTAAAAATGTTACTGATGATTAGGTTAAGGCCTATGACAAAAGGGTTAAGGCTGATGTTAGGTCGCGATGTCACATTCTTGCCTCTATGGTGAATGTTTTGCAACATCAGCATCAATCTATGGGGTCTTCTTATGATATGCTCGAAAGTCTCAAAGATATGTTCGGTGAGCAAAATCATACAGTTAAGTAGGCAACAATGAAAGCCCTTTTGAACACCAAGATGGCTGAAGGATCATCGGCCAGGGACCATGTTCTGAAGATAATGAGTCTTCTTAATGAACTGGGAGTCCTTATAGCTGTGATTAATAAAGAGTCTCAAGTTGAGATGGTCCTGCAGACTTTGCCTGATAGTTTTCAACAGTTTTGCATGAACTATAATATGAACAAAATGGACTTATCACTAGCAAAATTGTTGAATGACCTACAAGCGGTAGAATCTATTATCAAACAACTTGCTCCAGTTGGAGAACTCAATGTTGAGAAAGCTTCGATTTCTATGTCGAAAGGCAATAAGAAAAATAAGAAGGCTAAAAAGGTTTGGCACTTGGTGGTGCGGCTGGTGTGAAAAATCCCAAAGGCAAGTGCTATCATTGCAAGCAACCCGGGCATCACAAGAAGCAATGCCCTGCCTATCTGGCAAAGTTGAATAAGAAAGGTAATTCAAACTTAGATGTCGTTGAAACTTGTTTAGCGACTGTTTCTACCATGTTTTGGTGTGTAGACTTGGGAGCCACTAATCACATCTGCACTACTTTGCAGAGGTTTCAGGAAATGCGGCGGCTAAGTGAGAATGAAGTTTGCGTTTTTCAAGCCAATGGCGAACCAGCACCAGCTTTAGCTTTATGAGATATTAGAGTTTCGTTTAGTAGTGATAGAGTTTTAGTTTTAAAAGATGTTCTCTATGTACCTTCTAGAAGGAATTTGATTTCCCTTTAAAAAATAATGGATGCTGGTTATAATATTTTCTTTGCTAATAACTCTACTGTTATTAAGTTTAATAAATATTTTATCTACACTGCTGCTAGAGTACATGATATTTTTATTCTTGATATTTCTCCTCATGTGCTACAACAACCAAAAGAATTAAATAACATTAATTTGCCTCATAAAAGAAAACTTATTTCTGAATTGAGTCAAACTTATTTGTGGCACTTACGTTTAGGTCATATAAATCTAAGTAGCATTTCGAGATTGGTCTCTGATGGACCTTTGAGTTCATTAAAAGTGGGGTCACTACCAACGTGTGAATCCTGTTTAGAAGGTAAAATGACCGAGAGACACTTACCCTCAAAAGGAATTAGAGCCAGCGATAAGCTAGAAATAATTCACTCTGATTTGTGTGGCCCTATGAATATACAAACAAGAGGGGGTTTTGAGTATTTTGTGACTTTCACAGATTATTACTCAAAATATGGATGTATTTATCTGTTGCGACATAAGTCTGAATGCTTTAAGAAATTCAAAGAATTTAAGACAAAAATAGAGAAACGGCATGATAAACATATCAAAACATTGATCTGATCGTGGTGGTGAATACCTTTCTGTGAAATTCATAAAATACTTATCAGATAGTGGAATTACATCCCAATTATTTGCCCCACGAACACCACAACAAAATGGTGTGGCAGAAAGAAGAAATAGGACCCTTATGGAAACTGTTAGATCAACGTTAAGTTATTTCGATTTTACTTATTTCTTTTGGGGATATGCGTTCGAAACAACAAATTATATTTTAAATTTGGTTCCTTCAAAGTCAGTACCGTCAACTCCAATAGAATTGTGGACTGGGCGCAAGCCAAGTTTACGCCACAGTCGAGTTTGGGGTTGTCGGGCACATGTGTTGAAAGGGAAAGCGGATAAATTGGAATCAAGGACAGAAGTGTGCATTTTAATTGGATATCCAAAAGGAACTAAAGGCGGTTTGTTTTATTATCCCAAAGAAAAGAAGGTAATTGTTACGACAAATGCCAGATTATTAGAAAAGGACTATTTAACAAACCATATTTCAAGAAGTTAACTAGTTTTATAGGAATTAAATAATGGAGTAACTAAAGACTAATCTCTAGAATGTTTCCCGGAAGCTAGTATTGACATACCACTGCATTATCGTAGTGGGAGAAATGCCAATAGGCAGCAGATTGCACAAGAGCAATTGCCTGACATCTCACTACCCCAAAGTAGTGGGAGTAATGTTGAGCAACCTCAGATTGTTGAACAACCTAAAATTGTTTTGCAACTTGCACTCGAGGAAGAAGTTAATGATATCCCAGTACCGCAAGGTTTGGAGAACAACATTAAGGCTTCAGTTCCTGAAAATGATGTTGTGATTCAACAACAAAGTTAGCCTCCATATGTAGTGACTAGTCGTAGTGGGAGAATATTAGAAAACCTCTTCGTTTTGCGCTATTGGGAGAATCTTATGATAGAATCCCTTAAGAGCCTAATACAGAACCTATTAATTACGATGAAGCACTACAAGATACAGATGATGATAAATGGGTTGATGCTATAAAATCTGAAATGGAGTCCATGTACTCCAATCAAGTCTTGGATCTTGTAGAACCACCTACCTGAGTCATACCCATAGGTTGTAGATGGATCTATAAGAAAAAGAGACGAGTGGACGGAAAAGTGCAAACTTTTAAAGCTAGGCTTATTGCAAAAGGTTTTACTTAAAAAGAAGGGATCGATTATGAGGAAACCTTTTCGCCAGTAGCCATGCTTAAATCCATTAGGATTCTCTTATCCATTGTTGCTCATTATGATTATGAGATTTGGCAAACGGATGTCAAGACCGCTTTTCTAAATGGAAGTCTTGATGAGTGCATCTATATGGCACAAACAGTTGGTTTCATAAAAAGTGGCAATGAGCATATGTTGTGTAAATTAAAGAAATCCATTTTATGGATTGAAACAAGCTTCTAGGGCATGGAACACTTGTTTTGATGCATCGATTAAAACTCTCAGTTTTGATCAATGTGAAAATGAGTCTTGTGTGTATAAAAAGTGGAATGGAGATAAAGTTACATTTTTGGTTTTGTACATAGATGATATTTTTCTCATAGGAAATAATGTGAGTATGTTGAATTCAGTAAAGGAATGGTTGTCCTCACATTGCGATATGAAAGACTTAGGACAGGTAGCACATATCCTTGGGATCAAGCTTATGCGAGATCACAAGAGAAGGATATTAGGCTTGTCCCAAGCACTTTACATTGATACTATTCCCACCAGGTTTAGCATGCAAGATTCCAAGAAAGGGTTTCTCCCTTTTAGACATGGAATTTCTCTGTCGAAGGATCAGTCCCCAAAAATGACTGATGAGATATAAAAGATGAAGGCGGTCCCTTATGGTTCTGTTGTAGGGAGTATCATGTATGCTATGCTATGTACTAGACCTGACATCTGCTTTACTGTTGGCATGGTTAGTAGATTTCGGTCTAACCCTGGATGAGAACACTGTACTGTTGTTAAGCATATAATCAAGCAGTAGAAAAGGACTAGGGATTATATGTTGGTGCATCACTTGGGTGATCTGGCACCCATTGGCTTTACTGATTCAGATTTCCAGTCAGATAGAGACTCTAGAAAATCTACCTCAGGATATGTTTTTACCTTAGGAGGTGGAGCCATAAGTTGGAGGAGCATCAAGCAATCATGTACTGCTGATTTCACCATGGAAGCCGAATATGTGGCTGCATATGAGGCAGCTAAAGAGGTTGTTTGGCTCAGGAACTTTTTGAAAGAGCTTAATGTGGTTCCTTCGATTCAAACCCCGATTCTACTTTATTGTGACAGTAGTGATGTAGTTGCAAACTCGAAGGAACCAAGAAGCCGTAAAATGAGTAAACATATTGAGCGTAAATATCGCTTAATTCGGGACATAACTCAGAGAGGTGATGCAAGAGTGTTGAAGATTACGTCAGAGGACAATTTTGCAGACCCGTTTACAAGAGCTTGACACAGAATATTTTTGACAAGCATGTAGAAGGAATGGGTGTTAGAGTATTAGACGCATGGTTATGAGTCTAAGTGGGAGATTGTTGGGATAATTAACCATGCGGTTTAGACATTGTATTTTATTCTTTATGAAATAATTATTTATTTAATTTATTCAATTCAATAAAGTACTATTTTAAATAGATCATTTATTACATGTGTGTCCTTTTAGTTATGTAGTAGACAATATAGTCGATGGAGTCTTAGCTCATGCACAAAAGATTAAATTGTTAGTTCTCATAATTAATAAACTATGCTCACAATCAAAGATATTGTTGGACAAAATATCTTGATGATTGTAGCACAAGATTATAGTATAATTTATCTTGATTATGGGAGTAGTTTTACTCCAACTTCTTGTGCTAATATACTCAGTGTATATTGAACGGACCAAGTAAATAATAGACGTTTTTGTACTGAATATATAAAACATTTTTTCTAATTCATTAAATGAGCTTATACTCCTAATCTTGATATAAACTATTATGATCAATGTAATTTATTTATTATTTTGATTTATCAGAAGGTATGACTCTATTTAGAGTTAGTGTATGCCTAATAGATTGGACAATAACGAATAACATTTGTGAATAATAATTAGTAGATAGAACCCATGGCTTGGTTTTCAGTTTAATAATACCACTTTATGTAAGCTTATAAGTTTTCATGTGAAAACTCGGCCGGTAGATTTTTTATCCGTCACATGAAATAGTTTAAGCGGAATTATAAAGGATTTAATTAGTTGATTAAATCAAAATTTGCTGTGATTTTATTTAATTAACTGGTATTTGAGATCTTAACATGGGGAGTTAAAATAAACGTTATTGAATTTTCGAAATTCGTATTGAGGAGTTCAATTGCAGTTTTTAGTGGAATAAATTATAATTAATTATAGTAAAAATTACTTCATGCTAATTTCGAATTAATGAAATAATTTGTAGCCTCTTATTATTTAGTGTGGTCCCTGCTATACCTAGTAAAAACCTTGACAAGACTTGAAAAAACAAAGTGACTTGGGAGAAAAGTAATCTAGTAGAGCTGGAATAGGACTCTACTTTAAAAAGGCAGAATCCTACATGTTTTTGGAGGAGTATTTTCAGCCAAAATAACTCTATTAAAGGAAGACTAATTTCACCTAGTAACTCACTTTTAGAGTTGTATTGTTCTTGCCCACTCAAAAGCAAAATCGTCCAAGGTTTTACTAGGCATATAGCAGAAGACTGCAACCCTGGATTCTTGTAGTTTGGAAGCTTTGTGGAACTATTTGAAGAGGTTAGTGCTTCTAATCTTGTGTTATTGCACTTTCTAATTTACATATATTTGATGTCTTCCACTATGCATGTTCTAACAAATTTGCCTTGCCACAAGAGACTTAACGAAACGTATGCCAGAATTTTAATATAAATTAAATCATAACTTCGGAACAAATTGCTCACAAGTCGTGACGGATTGCCACAAGTTCTGATGGATGGATAAACTTAACATATCGCAAGTCTTCACAAATTGTTAGGACTGTATTAATAAATTTTGTGATCACTTTAGAACAAATTATTACTTGCTTGGCGAATAACCACAAACTCGGACAAGTCGGGCGGTTCGTCATGACTTTAATACAAATTATGTCATATCTTCAAAATAAATTATTATAAATTTTGACGGATCATCAAAATTTAACTGTATAGAAATTTCACCAACACGTTTTTTGCTTCGAGATCAATCTAATTTGGTCCAAATCAACTCCATATTTGATATTCAACCTTCTAATACTAATCCCAACAATTTCAATAAACTCAACTGAAATATTAAAAAATTAGTAAATCCACTTAGACTTCTTTAACAAAATCCATAATGGTATTCTTCAAGTCTTTTCAACCAAACCTAATAAAATTAACTGCAATATATATAATGGGTCCTCAATTTTTAAACACATATGAAAAGATGGGGAAGGAGAATGAAGAAAAAGGAAGCGAAGTTCTAACGGTGTAGCTATATTTACAAAACATTCAAACTCGGGATGTCAAAAGTTAATTGAATATCAGACGGAAGAACAAAATATACTACATGTTTACATGTTGATTGAAGAAAATATAATACAGCAACAACCATTGTAAATATAAACTTTAATTGCACCAGGATCTTGAACATGATAATATAACATGTAATGGTCATAGAAAATACACCTGAAGCAAAATTTATTATCGTGAAGCGGAAACGTTAATCGATAAATTGGTTTCTTTCACCTTGCCCTAGCGTTCGTTACCGCCGCCTTTAGTGATGGAAGAAAGAAAATAAAAATATGGTAACCCTAATGGGTGGGGAGAGGATCAATTTATAGACGTTCTTATTTAATCTGGTACGCCTATCAATTAACCGATCGGACGGATTAGATTTGCTCATTAATTAATATTAATTATGGGCCTAATCTTATTGGGCCATATATACACGTAGGAAATAACTTACATTCTCCCACTTTGCCCAATAATCACATAATATTAATATTTAATAATATAAGCATTAGTTGCGCATAAATAAATCTCTTTTATAATGTCCATCATAAATACCACAATATGATAAACTACTAATTGTGAGTTATAGCGGTTATATATAATTTATCTACATACTCCCTTCCATATACTACAACATTAGCAACTCATCGTACCAGGTCCATTGTCACGATCCTAACCCAGAACCCGGTCGTGATGCCGCCTCTCGTGAAGACAAGGCCAGCCAATTGAATCAAATCTCATTTTAAACTGTTAAATAACATAATGATAGTCTAAATATGATTTAATAACATGAAATTGTGGAAATACGGTTAAACAAATGCAGAAACCAGGCCGACACAGCCCTAACCGGGGTGTCACAAGTCATGAGCAACTACAAATCCTGATGCAAGTCTACTAAGTAAAGTATCTTATACAACTGTTTGAAGTACATAGAAAATAATAAGACAAGGGAGGCACGGGGGCTACGGACGCCAACAGCTACCTCGTGGTCTCCGAAACACCGCCTGGACTGGAGGAATCAACACTCCGGAGCGGGACCAACAACGCCTGAATTTGCACAAATGGTGCAGGGAGTAATGTGAGTAATCCGACCTAGTGAGTAACAAATATAAATAATGACTGAAGATAAGAAATCACATGAAGCACAAAGTATTCTATAATGAAGCATTAAAACATCGTTTGAAAATAGTAAATCAGTAAAAACTCCTTTCAATAGGTAAAACAGGTAAATAGTGTAAAGTAACAGACAGAAGTTCGCCCCTCAGCTCAGTATCCACAAATTCGCCCCTCGGGCCATATCTCAGTACAGTGCCAGCCCCTAGAGGGGCCCCTTACGGCCCAAGCACAATATCAAGCCACCTCGTGGCATCAAATCTAGGCCCTCGGCCTCATATCAATCAAGCCAGCTCGTGGCGTATATATCTCAGGCCCTCGGCCTTATAAATAACATCAACAAGCCACCTCGTGGCGTAGATATCTCAGGCCCTCGGCCTCAAATCAATATCAGTGTTTCCTCACAACTAGGCCCTCGGCCTTACTCAGTCAAAAACAGTCACAAGCCCGTCAGGCATTAGTAAAACAGTATTTCTCAGCCCAAAACATCATTTAAAATATCATTCAAGTCTCAAAACTGAGTGAAAATAGCTGAATAGTAAAACAGTGGAGAATAACATGACTAAGTTCAACTGATAAGTCAATACGGTGAGGAAATAGTGATAAAAATCCCCGAAGGGTTCAAATAGTTGGCACGAAGCCCAAATATGCCAATCATCCCAATTCCTGATGATAACAAATAAGTTTCAGTCAAATGCGTGGTAAAATCATTGATCGGGACGGACAAAGTCACAATCCCCAATAGTAAATGACTCCACGCTTATCGTCAAGCACGTGTCTCACTTTAATATAGCACTACGATGTGCAAGTCCAGGGTTTCAAGCCCTCAGAGCATCATTTACAATCATTACTCACCTCGAACCGGCTAAATCTCTAGCTCGCGATGTCTTTGCCCCTTGAATCGGCCTCCACGCGCGTCGAATCTATCCAAAAGCAGAACGAATACATCACAATATGCTAAGCAAACAAAGCCCAAGCGAAAACATTCGAAAAATACCAAAAATCCTGAAATTAGCAAAACCCGAGCCCCTGGCTCACTTCTCGAAAATCAGAAATTTCTACATCAACGGGTTCCTTATCTTCCCATGAGTTCATACATACCAAACGTTCTCAAAACCAACCCCAATTGGTCCTCCAAATCCCCAAAAAAAATTACCAAAATTCCAAGTTCTAGTTCTTCCATTTTCAGCTTAAGTTCCATTATTTTCTTGGTAGATTTCACAATAGAAATGAGTTTTAAGTTCAAAAATCTTACCTCCAATCGATTCCCTTTGAGTTCCTCTTTAATATCCACCAAGAAGCTCTCAAAATGATCAACTGTTGGTGAATATAGACCCAAAATCGAGGATGAAATGACTTAAAACATTCTGCCTAGTTCTATTTTTCCTTCATCGCGATCTTGGCACTAGCCTCACGATCGTGAAGAACAAACTTTAAACTCCCAAAAATTACACTATACAAACGCGACCAGGACTATGCGAACGTGATGCTTCTGCCTCCTACACCATCGGGAACGCGATGCACAAATGACCTTCAGCTCATCTTCCTCAACGCGATCGCGTGTGCCATCTCGCGAACACGATTCACAGCTCCCAAGCCTTATGCGAACGCGAAGCCTCTCACGTGAACGCGAAGTTTTAATTCTTGCCTTCCTCAAATCCTTCTACGCGATAGCGATACACCCCACGCGATTGCGAAGGGCAATTCTTCTGCAACACTGAACCTACAACTTCTGCAACTTTCAAACGCCAAAAATGGTTCGATTGACAACCCAAAACTCACCCGACGCCCCCGGGACTTCAACCAAAAGCACCAACACACCCTAACACCTTATTCAAACTTGTTGCAATCATCAAAATACCTCAAACAACATCAAATAACTCAAAACACATCGGATTCAAGCCTACGTTTTCTAAAATCTTCCGAAATACGCATTTGATAAAAAAACTCAACCAAACCACATCTGAATGACTTGAAATTTTGCACATACATCGCAAATGACATAAAAAAACTACTGCAACTCTCGAAATTTCATTCATACCCTCGGATCAAAATCTCACCTGCCAACCGGAAATCACCAAAATATCAACTTCGCCAATTCAAGCCTAATTCTACTCGGACCTCCAAAACCCATTCCGATCATGCTCCTAAGTTAAAATCACCTCCCGAAGGTAACCGAACCATCGGAAATCACGTCCGATCCCTCTAACACATAAGTCAACATCCGGTGGACTTTTCTAGCTTAAGCCTTCTTAAAAGAGACTAAGTGTCTAAAACCGTACCAAAATCATTCCGGACTCGATCTGACCAACCCGATACCACAAAACATGGATAACAAAGCATAAAGAAGCTTAAATGGGGAAACGAAGCGGTAACTCATTTGACGACTGTCCGAGTCGTCACTTCCTCCCCAACTTAAACAAACGTTCGTCCGCGAACGAGTCAAGAAACATACCTGAAGCCTCAAACATGTGAGGACATCTGCTCCGTATCTCTCACTCGGTCTCCCAGGTAGCCTCCTCCACGGGCCGACCTCTCCATTGCACCTTCACTGAAGCTATATCCTTTGACCTCAACTCCCGAACTTGACGCTCCAAAATAGCTACTGGCTCTACATCATAAGTCAAATCACCCTCCAAATGAACTGTGCTGAAATCTAGAACATGGTGTCACACCTCCTTTTTATACTACACCCCCAGAAGAGGTATAATAAAGGGAGTTTTTCCAATTAAAGGAACATCGAAACAAGATTTATTTATATTAAGAAATTCAGAGTTGCCACTTGGGAGATTTATGGTGTCCCAAGTGACCGGTTCAAAATCCCGAATCAATGAAAAGAATGACTCTGTTTAAAAGTTCGCGAACCAGAAATTCGGGTAAGGAATTCTGTTAACACGGGAGAAGGTGTTAGGCATTCCCGAGTCCCGTGGTTCTAGCACAGTCGCTCAACTGTTATAATTGGCTTAATTATCTAATTTTAGAATATTTTGAACTTGTGTGTGTCACACCTCCTTTTTACCTACACCCGGCAAGGGCGTAAAGGAGTTTTTTCAATTAAAGGACAATCAAAACGGGATTTTGTTATTAAAAAATTCAGACTCGCCCATTGGGAGATTAATGGTGTCCCAAGTCACCGGTTGAATTCCGAATCGAGGAAATTATTGACTCTATTTAACAGTCCGCGAACCAGAAATCCGAGTAAGGAATTCTATTAACCCGGGAGAAGGTGTTAGGCATTCCCAGGTTTCGTGGTTCTAGCACGGTCGCTTAAACTGTTACAAATGGCTAAATATCCGATTTTAATATATGATTTAATCTATGTGCTTTTTGACTTTAAACCACTTTTATTGTTATTTTTTTAAAGAGAATTACAACATCGTGAAAACACGTCTCGAACCACGTCACATAAATGCACCCGTGGTTTTTGACACATTTCAACTTCGTTGGGATTTGGATTTGGGTCACATAAATGTGTACCCGAGTTTAGGAAGGTAATATTATTAAATGTCGGGCCTAAAGTAAATAGCGCATTATTAATTTTGCGGGAGGCCATGAAATTCGCGAATTGGCTCGTCCCGAGGTCTAAAATATTTTAAATATGATTAAGAGTGCCATGCAATGTATGATTTTTGTTTGGCACGGCGCACCTCATTTATTTTAAAGCCAACCTACAGGACTACGATTTTCTATTATGGATTGTCTCTAAGGCCTAGCTAATTGGTATTATTTAAGAACTACTATGCTTTAAATCCATGGCTTTCATATAACTCAGATCTTCAGCAGATTTTAGGGCCTTGTAATCAGCCCATGAAACAGGGTGATACCATCAGCCCTGAAAGGCTGTTTACAGACACTAGGCCTCGACATGGGCCCAGTTTGGGTTGTGCTGGACTCGAGAACCAGTTATGTTTCCGCCCAGCTATTAAGTCTTGACACAAAACACAGGTCCAAATTACATTGATCTCAAATCAGGCTTTGCAATGCTGACTGAGTTTATTCCTATTGATAGTTTGAACTTCAGGCTGCCATGTCCAATTTTGTTTAATCCAGTGAATTATTACAAACAGTTTTTAAAAATAAATCAATGATTAAACTAACAAGATTACCAATTATATTGAAATATCAGACTCAAAAACAAACATAGCATGCTGAACACTGATCCCTTGGTTGCAAAGTCAGTAATGCATGAAAATTAGGACTGAAGCTCATGTGTATCTAAATTTAACATCCTCTACCCAAATTCCCGTATTAACTCGAACAGACAACTTCAAATTCACATTATATTCCTTTTTTCTTTCAATTGATGTAATACTATTTCAAATAATCAACTAGTATGAAAGCTAATTTTAGTTTAGCAAACTGTTAAACTAAGGCACTCATAGAGTGAAGACAAGTAATCCAACTAACCAAATATAGTCCAAACAGTCATGTTACAGTCCAGTTAAATCATAATAAAATACAATAAGGTAGTACAACAAACGAAAATTGTAACAAAACGATGCTTTAACTTCATTTCACTTTCAAAACTGGAGATCTACATTCCAATGAATTCAGGATGTGTACCTGGTCGCTAGAACACAATAGAAAGAAGAAGTATCAGCAGTAATGAACAATAACCAACAGCTAAATCAAGTAGCAACAGGACCAATTTTAACCAAAAATGAACTCAAATGAAGCCCAGAATGAATTGTAGAAAAATAGCAACAACCAATACCCAAAAATCCTGACCGAACCACAATATACTCGAGACTAAACTAGGAAAACTTTATGAAATTTTGACAATAGAAAACCAGAATGCTTAAGCCATTTTTATCCTTAGCTAAACAGAAAAACTGAATTTAGTAGCTGGAACTCGAATTATACTCTAAGAACTTCAATAGAATAGTAATTTTTGGAGTTTTTGTGCTATTTTTTTCATTTTTTCTGAGGATTTTTAGATCTAAAGTGAACTTTCTAACTTTGAAGTTTCAGATTTTTGTATTTGAATTTCAAATTCAAATTTTGAGATTGTGCAAAACTTGTAGAACACTTTTTGGGGGGAAATTTTTCAGGGGCTCCAAAAGTTGTGAATTAAGGCACTAAGGATGCCTTTTTATAGGCAAAACTAAGGCTCTATCATATTTTCTCTTTTACACCTTAGTCCCTCTTTTAATGTTTAGTTTTACTCACTTAGTCCTTTATTTTCTGACTTCTTTCTCAAGTTACCCTATTAAGTTTCTAATACTCTAATTAAAACCCTATCTAGAAGCTTCTAGGGAATTCTATTTCAGTTTCTACAAGATTCCTTTTATCTAAAGGTCTATGCTACCCTTGAATTCAATCTGAAATTACCAGCCTAGCATTGACTGAACCCAGCCCCTTTACCTTAGTCAGTAACTGTAGTTAACTATCCAAAGGAAAAATGAAAAATTCAGCTAAACCCAAACAAATCCTAAAATTGAATTAATTACTTGAACCTAACTAATCCAAACAAGGCAATGGAATCCAACTGGACTGTTAATCCAAAGTAAAAACCAATAAGTCATTTAAACGATCTAATAGTCAAGTTATCAATGATGAATCAGAACCAAGTTCAAAATCAAACAGTCAAATAATAGAACAAAATCAACCAACACTGAAGATTAGAACAAAACAGAATCAATTATGAAGAAAAATTAAATGAGAGAAAACTTATTGACTCTCAATCGAATATCTCGAACTTAAACTAACCTAGGACATCGATTATCAACAAACTATACCTAAACTAGTGACATAATTAATTCACCTTGTTAATTATTTAAACAAGATAAAAAGAACAAAACAGAGCAAAGAAAGAATACTAACCCCCCCCCCCCCCAAACGGATAAAACCAAAAACCTAAATCACTTAATCATGGGAAGAAATCAATTCAAAACACAAAATTAAGAAAACTTACTGGGATAACTTCTAAAGTCCCACTGCTTCTCAGATTCAAAATTCGAACAACTCCAGCGAGATTCGAATGCTACAGACGATGGATTCAACATGAGGGAGGTGAGGAAGTCACATGGTATCAATTTGGTGAGGTTTGGGTAATTTAGGGTTTTGGACGGAACTTTGATTAGAGATTCGAGGAATTTGGCAATGATTCGAGGGACGGGGTTAAGGGATTTGGGAAGAGGAAGGTGAGGGGAGTTCAGGGTGTAATTTGGACGGGTTTGGGGTGACCGCTGCCGGACACGGCGGAGACGGCGACACTAGTTTTGAAGATTAGAGGAGTTTGGGAAGGGAGTTGAGGGAAAACATGGTGGGATTTGAGATGAGGGGGGAGAGGAGATTCGTGGATGTATTTTTGGGGTTTATTGGAGCTTTGCCGGCGGCGGCGACGATTTCCGGCCGGTGGCGCTAGGGTTTGTGTGTGGAGATCAGTCTGAGACGGAAGGGAGGGGGTAGGGGAGAGTCTCCGACATTATTATATGAATGATTGCCCAGTTCCTGGCCATTGGATCAAGAATACTCGACGGCCTGGATCAATTACCCCCTTAAACTGTGTCGTTTCATTTCCAAAAAGCTGGACCGGGTAATTTGTGGGTTTGGGCCAATTCGAAACGGGTCTTGGGGGGTCTTGACTTGGGCTGATGTTGTTCGATTAAAATCGGCCCAAATTTTGAGCAGCCTATTAATTCTCTTTAAAAAAAAACCTTTTCTTTTCAATTCTTTATTTTTTTTTCTTTATTTTTTTTTTTGATTTTTATAATATGCAAAATTAAAAGTGAAGACCCAAATTGATTCTAAAATTACACTAATTAATTTCCAAATACACTATTTCCTAAGACAAATTAAAAATTTAAATGCAAAAGAACTATTTTTGTTATTTTCCTTATTTTAAAGCAACTTAATTACTAATTAATCCTAAAATATGAAATTAAGCCCTATATGCAAATGCCAAGTATATTTTTTGCATATTTCATTAAAAGAAATGCACAAATAAAATGCAAACAATTAACATAAAATGTCATAAAAATTCACAAAATTGCAAATAATAAAATATTTTGTTTTGAAATTATGGGAGTAATTCATACAGGGAAAAAATCACGTGCTCACAGATGCCCCTTTTTGCTCGGGAAAACGAAGAGTTTTTGGGCAAAGATAAGTGAGCGGATACGAGCGATTTTTGGCCGTTTGAATACTCCGTTGTGAAGCATTTTTGAAAGATTTGACCGCACCCTGCTTCTGAGGTTGCCTACATATCCTTGGCTAAAAATGAATCAGGTCAGTGTATTTCGGGAAAGTCTGGTAGCTGGGACTACCATAAAGCTGTGATTTCACTGTCACTGCTGCTGCTGCTACTGCTTGCTGATCCCTCTTATTACACCATGCCAAAATAAAAAGAAATTAAACTAAGCTATGATCTACGAATTATAAAAATCCTATCTAGATTCTTCAAACTTGCCCTTGTATTTCTTGTTGCCTTGTTGTCTTGGGTTTTCTTGGTGAAATCCATTATTTTCGCTTTGAATTGTAAACTAATATGTTTTTCCTTTCCCTCAGACTGCTGAACTTGAATGTATTCCTCTGTTATACGGGCGGGCTCCCGAATTCAACACTTGAAAATGCATGCCTCTGTTATATGGGCGGGCTCCCGACTTCAAAACTTGAAAATATATGCCTTTGTTCTACGGGTGGGCTCCCGACTTCAAAACTTGAAAATATATGACTCTGTTATACGGGCGGGCTTCCGACTTCAAAACTTGAAAACATCTGCCTCTGTTATACGAGCGGGCTCCCGACTTCAAAACTTGAAAATATATGCCTCTGTTCCACAGGCGGGCTCCCGACTTCTAAACTTGAAAATATATGCCTCTGTTCTACGGGCGGGCTCCCAACTTCAAAACTTGAAAATACAAGCCTCTATTATACGGGCGGGCTCCCGACTTCAAAACTTGAAAATACATGCCTCTGTTATACGGGCGGGCTCCCGACTTTAAAACTTGAAAATATATGCCTCTGTCCTACGGGCGGGCTCCCGACTTCAAAACTTGAAAATACATGCCTCTGTTCTACGGGCAGGCTCTCGACTTCAAAATATGAAAATACATGCCTCTATTATACGGGCGGGCTCTCGACTTCAAAACTTGAAAATATATGCCTCTGTTCTACGGGCGGGCTCCCGATTTCAAAACTTGAAAATATATGCCTCTGTTCTACGGGCGGGCACCCGACTTCAAAACTTGAAAATATATGCCTCTGTTATACGGGCGGGCTCCCGACTTCAAAACTTGAAAATATATGTCTCTGTTCTACGGGCGGGCTCCCGACTTCAAAACTTGAAAATATATGCCTCTGTTCTACGGGCAGGCTCTCGACTTCAAAACTTGAAAATACATGCCTCTATTATACGGGCGGGCTCTCGACTTCAAAACTTGAAAATATATGCCTCTGTTCTACGGGCGGGCTCTTGATTTCAAAACTTGAAAATACATGCCTATGTTCTACGGGCGGGCTCCCTACTTCAAAACTTGAAAATATATGCCTCTATTACACGGGCGGGCTCCCGACTTCAAAACTTGAAAATATATGTCTCTGTTCTACGGGCGGGCTCCCGACTTCAAAACTTGAAAATATATGCCTCTGTTATATGGGCGGGTTCCCGACTTTAAAACTTGAAAATATATGCCTCTGTTATACGGGCGGTCTCCCGACTTCAAAACTTGAAAATAGATGCCTCTTTTATATGGGCGGGCTCCCGACTTTAATACTTGAAAATACAAGCCTCTTTTATATGGGCGGGCTCCCGACTTCAAAACTTGGAAATACATGCCTCTGTTATACGGGCGGGCTCCCGACTTCAAAACTTGAAATTATATGCTTCTGTTATGCGGGCGGACTCCCGATTTCAAAACTTGAAAGTATATGGATCTGTTATACGATATATGTATCTGTTATACGGGCGGGCTCCCGACTTCAAAACTTGAAAATACAAGCCTCTGTTATACGGGCAGGCTACCGACTTCAAAACTTGAAAATACATGCCTCTGTTATACGGGCGGGCTCCTGACTTCAAAACTTGAAAGTATATGCCTCTGTTCTACGGGCGGGCTCCCGACTTTAAAACTTGAAAATATATGCCTCTGTTATACGATATATGCCTCTGTTATACGGGCGGGCTCCCGACTTCAAAACTTGAAAATACATGCCTCTGTTATGCGGGCGGGCTCTCGACTTCAACACTTGAAAATTTATGTCTCTGTTATACGGGCGGGCTCCCGACTTCAACACTTAAAAATTTATGCCCCTGTTATACGGGCGGGCTCCTCACTTCAACACTTGAAAATTTATGCCTCTGTTATACGGGCGGGCTCCCTACTTCAACACTTGAAAATGTATGCCTCCGGTATACGGGCGGGCTCCCGACTTCAACACTTGAAAATGCATGCCTCTGTTATACGGGCGGGCTCCCGACTTCAAAACTTAAAAATGCATGCCTCTGCTATATGGGCGGGCTCCCGACTTCAAAACGTGAAAATTTATGCCTCTGTTATTCGGGCGGGCTCCCGACTTCAAAACATGAAAATTTATGCCTTTGTTATACGGGCGGGCTCCCGACTTCAACACTTGAAAATTTATGCCTCTGTTATACGGGCGGGCTCCCGACTTTAACACTTGAAAATGTATGCCTCTATTATACGGGCGGTCTCCCGACTTCAAAACTTAAAAATATATGCCTCTATTCTATGGGCGGGCTCCCGACTTCAAAACTTAAAAATATATGCCTCTATTATACGGGGGGCTCCCGACTTCAAAACTTGAAAATACATGCCTCTATTATACGGGCGGGCTCCCGACTTCAAAAATTGAAAATACATGCCTCTGTTATACGGGCGGGCTCCTGACTTCAAAAGTTGGAAATACATGCTTGTGTTTTACGGGCAGGCTCCCAACTTCAAAACTTGAAAATACATGCCTCTGTTATGCGGGCGGGCTCCCGACTTCAAAACATGAAAATATATGCCTCTGTTATTCGGGCATGTCATGTCATTGATATTAGCATAAAAAGAACTGTGCAGAGAAGAAAAGAAAACGGAAACAAAATTAGGAATGAAGAAAGAAAGACAATTGCATTTCATTGAATATAAAGATAACATGGATTTAACACATCCAATTGGACGAACCATAATATCTGAATTACAAACCCTGGAATAATCCAGATAACAAAAGAAAATCCAAATCCACTACCAAGACTCCCTCCGAGTAGGAAGAGGAGTAGCTTCCCAGTTGTTGACTTTTGCACGTGGTCCGACGAACTGCACATTTTCCTTGCTTGACCCTTCCCTTGCTTCAACCATGTTAACCTCGGCGAACAACCTTTCGAACCCCTTGTCCAATTCTCCATCAGCACCAATCAATGAACCATAAACTTTTGACAACAGTTGCTTTCTAATACCCGGCCTGACGAACGATCTGGACAGACGTGAGATTGGCTTGGGAAGGACCCATGCCCTCTTCTTCATTTTGCAGGCCCGCCTTACATCAGCAGCTGTGGGCTTGCACCCTAAACCAAAAGTATCCAGATTCTTGGGAAGAGAAACTGGCTACATAATGCCTTGAAGATCAGTACCCAAACCTTTGCCTAGTATGAAACCATTCTTTAACATTTCTGAAGCCACCATGACGGATGCAGCAACTACCTTTGGCACAGGAATACACTCCCTTTTCGAAGATCTTTCCAACTGATACCGCGTCCAAGATTTGATAAACCCATGGACCTTTGTTGTCCTCAGCTTCTATGATAGACATAATGGTATTACATGAACTATATTCCCCATGCACCACAATTGCATGCCGGTCCCACTCGAATTTTACCATCTGATACAAGGTAGATGGTACTGCTTTTGCTGCATGAATCTAGGGTCGGCCTAACAAGAGATTGTAAGAAACAGCCACGTTGAGCACCTAGAACTCCATAGTAAATTCAACCGATCCTATCATCAGTTCTAACACTATATCCCCTATTGTGTCCTTTCCTCTTCCATCAAATCCTCGCACGCAAATGCTATTCTTGTGGATTCTCTCACTGTCCACCTTTAGCTTGTCCAGGGTGGAGAGAGGGCAGGTGTTTGCACTGGACCCATTGTCAATCAGCACCCGGGTGACCACAGAGTCTTCGCATTTCACTGTGAGGTAGGGTGCTCTATTATGCTCAGTGCCTTCCAACGGCAGCTCATCATTAGAGAATGTAACCCTATTGACCTCGAAAATCTTGTTTGTTGTTTTCTCCAGATGGTTCACAGAGATCTTATCTAGAACATGGGCTTCATTAAGAATTTTCATCAATGCCCGGCAATGCTCGTCTGAATGGATCAATAATGATAGCAATGAGATCTATGTCGGGGTCTTCCTCAACTATTCTACAATGGAGTAATCTTGCGCCTCCATCTTCTTCAAGAATTCTTCTACCTCTTCTTCAGTCACGGCTTTCTTTACGGGCGCTAGATTATCTTTTGCAATTTTAGCTCTTCTCAATTCCTCAGGGGCAAAACATCTTCCTGTACGAGTCAGCCCATGAGTTTCACAAACTTCTTCTTTAACTTCCTTTCCCTTATACATTACTGTCACTCGATTGTAATTCCATGGAACGACCTTCTCACTGATTACTGGTAACTGAATCACTAGCTTGATAATAACCGGCTCCATGCGAGCACCTTTTACGATCACAACGGGTTTGGCAGCTGATCTCGGCACCACGACTTTAGATTATTCTTGCTTTACTGCAACACTACTCGAAGGCTCGTTTTTCACCACAACCGGTTCTCGTTTAACAGTAACATTGCTTGAAAACTCTTTCTATATTACCACAAGTGGTTTACTAACTATTTCCTCCACCTTGATCAATGTCCTTCCACTAGTTGATTCCTCATTTGGCCTGTTCTCACTAGCCCTGATCATGCCTTTTTGGGGGGGAATTTTTCAGGGGCTCCAAAACTTGTGAATTAAGGCACTAAGCATGCCTTTTTATAGGCAAAACTAAGGCTCTATCAGATTTTCTCTTTTACACCTTAGTCCCTCTTTTAATTTTCAGTTTTACTCACTTAGTCCTTTATTTTCTGACTTCTTTCTAATATTACCCAATTAAGTTCCTAATACTCTAATTAAAACCCTATCTAGAAGCTTCTAGGGAATTCTATTTTAGTTGCTACAAGATTCCTTTTATCAAAAGGTCAATGCTAACCTTGAATTCAATAATTACCAGCCTAGCATTGACTGAACCAAGCCCCTTTACCTTAGTCAGTAACAGTGGTTAACTATCCAAAGGAAAAATAGAAAATTCAGCTAAACCCAAACAAATCCTAAAACTGAATTAATTACTTGAACCTAACTAATCAAAACATGCCAATGGAATCCAACTGGACTGTTAATCCAAACTAAAAACCAATCAGTAATTTAAACCATCTAATAGTCAACATATCAGTGATGAATCAGAACCAAGTTCAGAATTAAACAGCCAAATAACAGAACAAAATCAACCAACACTGAAGATTAGAACAAAACAGAATCAATTATGAAGAAAAATTAAATGAGAGAAAATTTATTGACTCTCAATCGAATATCTCGAACTTAAACTAACCTAGGACATCGATTATCAACAAACTACACCTAAACTAGTGACAGAATTAATTCACCTTGTTGATTATTTAAAACAAGATAAAAAGAAC